>VZRF01005175.1:776594-891068 GCA_013396875.1 Vireo altiloquus | reverse complement strand
CCCCCCCTGCAGCGAGCTGGGGGCGCGGAGGGGGCGCGACAGCAGCCGGGGCTGCTCGGAGCATCCCCGCTGCCCCCGCGGCCGCAGGGGCTCTTGAGTGACGTCGGGAAATGTAAATCGTCCCGGGGGGATGTCAGTGGTGTCAGTGGCGGCAGCGGCGGCAGCCTTTCTTCCCGCTTCTCCCTGCCGTGCCCCGCACCTCCTCCTGCCGCTCCGCATCCCCGCGCTAGCGTCCTTATTCGAAGGATGCTTGGTTTTGCCTGCCTGCGAGGCTGCTGCTTGGAGCCGTTTTTTCCGGGGTTGTCCACCCCCCTCGCTCTTCTTACCCCGGCAGCCTCCTGCCTTCGGGAATTCTGCAAATAAATAATCTGGGATGGGCACAGTGAGTAGCTGGCGAAGCTATTTCGGCTCCCAGCTGTGTGTTTGTCTCGATTCCTCCAAGATTTCTCTCTTCCAATGCTGCAACGCCCTGCCCTGCCAAAAATGTTACTGCTTTTTTTTGCATTAATTTTAATGCTTTTTTGTGACGAGATGCTTGGCAATGCAATCTGGTGACACATGAAAAAAATATCTTAGTTGGCATTTTAAATAATCTCAGTGTTGAACACCTGTCAGCAAGAAGTTTTTCATATTAACACAGTTAATTTGGCTAAAATCAGCTGTTCCTGAGTGAGGGGGAATGACCAAACCCTGGATTTGGCTAGATGCTTTACTGTAAGCTGTTCTGGGCTCTGCCACTCCAAAGTTGGGGCGTACAGCACTGTGCTCAGTAGAGTCTCTCACAAGGTATTGTGGCCTTTTTTCTTTCAGAGATTTCTGGAATATCTCTACAGATATTGCCTATCTTCTCATAAACTAAAATAGCTGCAAATGGGAGATGTTTGAAATCCACTTGGTTTAGATTTCGTTACTGCATCAAGCCAGATGTTCCTCACGGTCACGCTGTGCATCCCCCTCTGCTGCTGCAGTGACTTTGATCAAATCATGCTTTGTTTATATTGCTGTGTCCAGGATCAGAAACAGGGCTCAGCAACCTCTCATCGGGCAAGCTATCAGATTATGGAGTCAGTTTACAACAGTTTCACATAAGAGAAGTTTTTTTCTGCATGGCTAGGGATTTACTAGAGTTCTTGGTGAAGATCTTTCCCATCTGGCAAAGATTTCATAACAATTGTCCTTGTAGCTTTCTTGCAGAATGGCACAAAATGTGTTAAAGGTTTGTGTGTCCCTCCACCCTTCTGCCTGCCAGGCTGGTGTGCTGGGGAGCCTAACACCCTGAAGGGGTATCTGCAGTGGGAAGGGTATGTGCTGTAACCATTTGCCTGTGCAAAACAAAGGGCTCACGTCCTGATAAAGCCTTTTGCAAAGAAAAGTTTATCAGCACTCCTGAAGAGCAGAGGTGACATTATGAGAGGGCTACTTAAACCTTCTCCAAAGGTCGCAGAGGTGCCATGGTGACTGCAGGAGTTTAGAGTGGGAGGAAGCTCTGCCCCAAATGACAGGGATAAACGCTTGGCTCCCTGGGTGCAGTCTGTGAACAATGCATCTCAGATGATCTGTTTGCAGAGGTGCTGTACCTAAGTCCACATTGCTTCCAAGTCAGCAACATCTCTGTGCTTGCAGTGGTAACAGAGGCCCTGCTTAGAAAGGAATGCAGAAAGTACATGAGTGACTGGAGAGAGAAGGAAGTAAAAAAAAAAGTTTTATTTCACACTGCTGCATGTTCTAGTCCAGATCTATTTTTCCATTAAAAGTCCTTTCTTTCTAAAGTGAAGAAAAAGGGCTTTGTTCTGACACCTTGCAGCCCGAGTCTGCTGCCCTTCTTCCAGGGTTTTCTCCGTAGGCACCCACTCGGTTTAGGACCAGGCTGCCAACCACTGCACTTTGCAGTCTTCCTGCCTGAAAGGGGTCACACTTTCTTTGCTCACAAACATTTGGCTTTCCCTCACCTTGATAGTCTGTTGTTACCTAATTGCAGGAAAGAGCTCAGTGAGATTTGGCACATACAGGGCTCTTAATCCAGGATATCTCTCTGACATTCAGTGCAGTTGCTTGAACAACCACCTTTAGTTCTATGACCCTGCTCGCTGCCAGAGCAGCAATCAGATCGAAAGAAGTTTGCTGGTCCCTTTGTTGTGGGTCTTGTTCTTGCAGGAGATCTGGACCATAACATCCAGCAGTGCTGCTGCTACAGCCATCAGCATCACAGGCAAGGTGGGCTTGCCTTCATGGAGTTGGAAAGGAACTGGGTTTAGAAGCCTTGCACATATAAAGGATAGGATTGCACCCAGCACAGCAATTACTGGCTTAGGATGTTACAACTCTGAATCAGGCCCTAAGATGCCTGAGATATCCCCCATGCCTTTAATGAAAGGAATAATTCTAAAAATGTAACAACTCAGCCCGTGTTCAGATGTTGATCCTGGCCCCTGTGCAGTTGTTTTGAAAAACCTTTTCCTACGTAAATAGGTTCATCTGAAGCGGTTTTTTCCCTTGAAAACTCTGATATGTGAGTCAAACCACTGACAATTTGGCAACAAGATAAGAGCAAAATTTAAAATGCCTTTCAAAATGGCTTTTCAACATGCACTTTATAGCCCGACCTAGGTTTCAAGCCCTCTCTGTTTCATTTGTAGACGTGCTTTCATAATTAATCTTGGACAAACTTTATAATTCCAAATCAAACACTCTTCAGCCATGTACCTTAGTGAGAGAGAGAGCTTTGAATCAGATGGAAAAGTACAACATATCCTTTTCCTAATGTACAAAAGTGCAAGTTAATTGAATATATCACATCCATTAGTTAAGTATTTCAATATTTAGGCCCGAATGCATACCTGAATTCCATAGAATGCCTCAATCTACCCAACAACTTTTTTTATTCAAGAAGGTTGTGAGAGTGCACACTCAAGAGAGTGGTTGTGAATGTCAGTAAATTTACCAAATAAAAAGATGTGCTGCAATAATAATCATGTACCATGTTTTGGCACTCTTCTCCTAGGAAAAATCCATTATCAGAGTCATATAAAACTAGTCTGGGCTTGGGCAGAGATAAAGGATGTGTGACCAAGGAGGAATTTTCTCTGTAAATCATTATTCTTGGTATAGCAAGATGTAGCACACTGCAACAGTGCAGAATATGGATGGACAAAACACGAGGTGCCTGCTGGGGATACCACTGTATCTGCTCCAGGTTTTACCTGTTGTTTCTTTGCTAGTGACTTACAAATCTGCTTCCCTTCAGCTGTCCCACTGTATGGACCTGTCTCTGATGCATTGCTGTGCATGGATTGCTGATGACTTGAGGTTGGCACAGGTGAACAGGTCTTTCTGTTCTTTTTCTAATTTTTCTTCCTAAGCATTTTAACTTTTACTTCTAGCAATATTTCTGTCGGTTCAGGACCTGGGAGCAGCTATGGCTTTCTCCCAGACATCTGACCTGTGATCAAATGCTGGCTGTTGTTATTCCATACACTACCAGAACGTCTTCCGTCCTAGCAGCCTTCTATCCTGACATTTCTCCAAAGCATGTCCATCTCATATCTTGCTGATGGCAGCCTCTTTTTTTAATGACTTCCTCTTGACATTACCTCTGCAGAAGCACAAAATGATTGCCAGCAAAGCTTTGTTTGCAGCGTTGCTCTAAGTGTATGACCCACTCTTGTATCCTCACACACACTGTCAAGGTCAGCTCATATCCATTGTGCCTCTTGAAGCTTTGGACATGTGTGCTTTAGTTTGCAAGTGCTTTGTGATACAGAAACCCCTGTGCTGCATCTGTTATAAAAACCTTAATACAAGAGCACAGACAAATACAACACAAGATTTGCTGTTGGCACTCGGCAGAGAAATACAATCCTATAAATCACATAAGCAGAAGATCCTTGTGTCTTCCCATGTGTAGGCAACAGTATAACCTTACTGAATTCCAAATGCCTTTACACTTTGCTTACTTGGAAACTTGGACTTGAGTGCTGTTGTAAATTCAAAACCAATAAAAATAAAGTTCAAAAAGTACAAAATACAGAACCAAAGGCACTCTGGTGTCTTGAAGGAGCTGGCCCCATGTCTGTAAATTTGAGCTTGGATTTAAAATACTTCCATGGCCTATATTATTTGGGATGACAATAATTAAAAACACTAAAGAATTATTATATTGTGCTCTACGTACCACTTCTCCTACACTGACAGACAAAACGTTTTGCTTAACTAGAGTTGCTGTTATGAACAGGAAGGTACCTATAAATGACATAAACTGAGAAAATTTAATCGGAGACTCATATGACACAGTTATTTTCAATGCATAGTCCAGAGTTAATGAGACGTGTGAATGGTTTCATTGTGCAACTGTCTGAACTTTTGCTGTAAGCTGTGGCAGTTTCAGAGGGTGAACAGGGTCCAATTCATGACTGCTGTAATTGGACCGAAGTCGGTGACACTGCCAAAATGATGGGTCAAGTGCAGAGCGTGTGCTCGCACAGCCGGAGCCTGGCTGCAGCTCGAGGAGGTCACACACGGGATGGATGACACAGGGGGTGACACAGGCTGGTGGAGGTGGCCTCTTTGAGTAGCGTTTTAGGGACACAGAATCCATCTAGGAGGGGCAGAGCCACAGGTGACATTTCTGCCTGACAAACTGCAGCCCTCTGTGGTGGTGTGTGAAGGGAAAGAAGGGATGGCAGAGAGAGGCCACACAGAGCAAGCCTCGTCTTCTGCCCAACATGAGATTGATGGAGATGTGTGTGTGTGGAGATGATTGATGGAGTGGCCCAGGCTCCATGCAGCCGGTGTGGATGTTTGCAGACACCTGCAGACACTCTGGCATGGCAGAGGCATAGCAGCACCTCTCCAGGGAAGAGCTCCCCATGAAAGTCCTGCCCATTAAAACCTTTGGGGCAAACATCTGGTGAATTTGATTCCCAGGTTTCCTTGTGCTGGGCTGTTTGTGCCTAAAGTGTGAGGACTGAGCTGCTGTTGAGTGACATGGAAGAATCAGAGTTTGTGAAAGCGAGATGTAGGCATCAAAGTGGGATGGCAGAAAAATACTCAAGGGCCTCTCAAAATATATTTGAAGCAGTCTGTGTCTTTTAGTGGAAATGTTAAATAAACCCTCATTAAAATCACTATAACAACCCCTAAATCCAGTGTGGCCATATATTTCCTCTGTATGACCTCATGCTTATTTTTCATATGCATTAACTTATAATCTGAGCACCTTGATTCATTTTATTTTGTGATTCCTCTTATCAGGTCTTGTCTGGTTTCAAAATATCATTGAGGACTTTGAAAACATTTGAAAATAAGATTATGTATAAGCCATGGGGAGGCTGAGCCAGTTCAGGTAGATGCTGCATCCCACCCAAAATATAACTTGTAAACAGCAAGGTTTTATCGATAGACCTTTCTCCCTGCATTGCCCAGCAGTGAGAGACTGTGACTCCGAGAGTAAATATTTGTCTTCCCCACAGAGCTCTCCACATGAGCCAGACCCCAACTTATTGAAGAAAGGAAATATCAGGCAGGGGGAAGAGGCCCACAAGGAGGGCAACCCAACAGGAGAGAATGGAGAGTTGTCGCAGTGGGAAACCCAACATCCTGCCTGTGAAATCAGAGGAGTGGAGAGAGCAGCAGTGGAAGCCTGAAAGACAAAGTCCCCTGAGGAAATGAAAAAACAATCTGGCAATGGAAGGACACACATAGCAGAGAGGAGCTCCTGGTTAAGCACCAGCAGTGATAACAGATCCATCTCCCACTGCTGCCATCCCCCACCAGGACCACTGCAAATACCAGATGCTGGCATGGCAGAGGCATAGCAGGGAGTCCTGCGCTGTCAGTCTTTCCCTATTTTAATTTTCTGATTCAGTGAGGAAGTGGGAAGTGAGACACTATGAAAGACATTAAGGTGATGTCTTTCACAAGCACTGGGTTCCCTGTGGCTCCCCTTTCACAGTCCATCTTTCCTGTACATTAATGCAGTTCTGACTGAGCTGACCAAGAGGTGCAAATAACATCTACATCCCCATCAGCTGCAGCACGAGGGAAACCAGAATAAATGATGTGCATTTAAGTATAAACGGAGTAGCTCCTGATCTCCTTAAAGACCTGCCCTGGTTAAAAATCAAAAGTCTTCATGAGGGTGAAGTGCTGTAGGGACAGATCACAGACACACTGTGCATGCAGAGAGAGAGGCCCAGAGGTGATTAAAACTGCACTCCAGAGCACATTTGGCTGAATGGTTTTTACTGCAAGGTGTTAGGTTTATATGGCCATAGTTTTCATCCTAGAGAATCCTAAAATGTTCTGCTAATGCTATACACATAAAAGTCACTTCACTACAGCTGCTAGGCAGACAGATTGCTGGCACACTGCTTCCCACCCAGATGTGGGAAGGGAATAACCAACCCAGGACATCTCAGCAAAATCCTGTCATAAGGGAAATTACTCTTGGAAAAGGAAGCAGAACTTGAATTCTTAACATTTTGTGTAATACAGAGTCCTCTGGGGGGTCTTGGTCTCTCTTTACAAACATAAAACTGGAGTCAGACCTCTGGAGCCAACTGTGTGGCCCTGGGGCAAACGAGAGGAAACACCAGGATTTCAGAGTTGTGCTGGGAGCCTGCAATGGACCACGCCCAGATTCACCTGGTGGTGGGTCTGTAACACCAACACTGCTGTGCTTGGCTCCAGCTCAGGACACACAGCAGCAGGGGTACCTCCTGCCCCCTCAGTTCACGAGAAACTTCCTGACACTCGGTCAGCTCCAGCTGAAAGGAATAAGGACACTGAGGGTCTGTGGCCAGCTAAGGTGTGAGGGGGATTGCAACATCATTCCTCCTCTCATCCCATCCCTTGTACCTTGTCAGAGCTGGAGACTGCGCAGATACTCCATTCCTGCTGGAGAAAGGGCTGCAAAGGGTGAATGGAGGAAGGAGACTTGGAAGGAGTGGATTAATGTCATTATTTGCAGAACTACTGCAGTCCAGTGGAAAACATTCAGTTTGGAAAAGATTCGGCCAATCCAAGCAATGACATGTTCCCTCATTCTCTCTCTTTCCTTCTCTTCTCCCATGGCCAATATTTAGGCTTCATTAAAGCTGAAGTAAAGTTTGTCAAACTCCCCTACAGCAGCAAAATTACTGTGGTGTAAATCACAGAATGACTGGGTATGGAAACCATGGGATATGGTGGAGCAGTGGTGTAAGGGTACGGAATGGCTCCAGTGTGCTCAAGAACAACACTGTGAGATCAGTATCTGCCTCAAGCTCCCCTGTGCCACCCTCTCCTGCCCTTCTAAGCGGTGCCAAGCTCCAGGGACACCAACTGCACACCAGCCAGCGGTGGAGGCACAGAGAGTGACTGTAACATCAGCTGTGGGACATATGGCGAGAGCAGCAAATCCAGATGGTGATAATGAAGTGGAGAGGAGCAAATATCCTGTCTCATTGAAGTGTTCCCTATAATTACAGAAATTGCAGAATAGAAACACTCTTGAAGAATGGGAAGGGAAATTGCCTCTGTGTTCCCTGTGGTGTAATGCTCTGTGAAAGCTGATGTTCCTCTGATTTGTGGCTGTTTCTCTGAGGGGAGCAGGAGAAGGCTGTGGAGGGAGCAGATTCCCAGCATACCAGGTGTTGTGCACCCAGGCAGGGAAGCAGGCAGCCTGAAATCACCCAGGACAGGAGGAGCAGCTCTCCTGACTCTCCTTGCAGGGGACACCCTTTGCTGGCTCAGGTGTGGAAGGTGAGCAGGCCAGCAGAGAGAATGTCACTGGCACGGCCTGTTCAGTACAGCTTCAGCAGTTTCTCTGGGGCCTTTTTTGGCTGAGGATGGACTGGGGGGAGGGAACAGATTACAGCTTTACTGTACTCACTAAAAATAGACCCTAGTGTGCATTTGCTCCATCTCTCCTACATTGCTTTACCTCTGGGACTTGTCCAAAAAAAGATTCCGGAGGGTAGCCAAGGAGGAGATGATGTCTGAACACAGTAGCAAGGACTCAGTTTTCCTTAATTTTCTAGTTTATGTTTCAGCTTTTAGTGGAAAATAAGTAAGGCACAGACAGTGCTTCTTTTGTATCAGCTCCTTGCATCGAAGGTCTCAGCTGTTAGAAATTAGACTGTGGTTACTTCTTTGACCCCTGTAATTTCTGCAGAGAGCAACGATCTGGTCTCACAAGCATCCCCCTGGCCAAGCCTTCAGGACTAGGAGTGAAATTTGCTCTGTGTGCCAGGTCAAGAGTGGTTTTTGAAGTAAATGTCCAGAGAAGGATAGCTAAAAGCTTCAGCAACCTTCTGCTGCATTAATCCATCATACTTTGACAAGCTGGCGGCTCAAATGGGCTGGATCCTTTATGGAAGGGGAAAAGTGGTTTCTCATGAGAAGTGGGATTTTAATGGCAAAAGAGATGTGTGAAAGCTTTGATCTTAGTAGCAGGGTGTGTTTGTATTTAAGGAGATTCTCACCTTTTTTTGTCAGGAAAGATTGCTGTGAACCTGGCTTTGCAATGGGCCAGATTGTATATTTATTTCTTTAAACAGCCTCCATTGTTGTAAGCCAGGCAGGTCACTCAGAGCAGCAGCTGCTGAAGGGGCTGGCGGGCGCCCCAAAGCAAAGGTCACCAGAGCACTTCCAAAGGGACTAGCAACCAGCTGGGTGGAGATGCAGGCCTAAAAAGCATCTCAGAAGGTCCTTGGCCACTGCTGGATGCTGCTCTAGGGGTGCCTTGTGCCTGTAGGGATGATGCTTTTAAACAGCACATGCTTGGATATGCTGGGTTGGACGGGATTTGAGAGGGGCTTCACTGGGGAGCATGGGGAATGTGTTCTGTGGCTGGCTCCCCGCTGGAATCCAGGGCAGTGTTGCTGTGAGTCTCTACCATCCTTTTGGCCATCCTGTGCTTCAGGGCCTCAGTTCTGTTGGCATCTGCAAAGGCAACATTTTGCCTTTATTTATCAGTGGTGGCCCTGCTGCACTACCGACTTATGGAACAAATTGCTGCATAGAGGAAAATGCAAAGCTTGGTTTTGTTGTGGCATTACCCACTGGAAGAGCCAGCATAAATCCCTTTCTGCCAAGAGTAAAGTGCTGTGTGAGAACAAGAAGGGGGTTCTACTCCATTTTGGGCTCAGACCTCTTCATGCTGCTTTAGTCTCCACAGATCTTGAAATCTCCCTATGGCAGTCCCTGAAGGGGCAGGCCAGAGCATCCTTGTGGCCAGGAGGTCTTTCAGATGGACCTCCAGGCAGGCTTTTGAAGCTCAGGACTCAAACTGAGGTAAGACACATGACAAGACACTTCTGAGGGAACGGGGCTCAGACTTCCCTGCTACCATCAGCCTCCATGGGACTCCAAAATCCTCCTTTGCCACTACAGAAGAAGCAGGCAAGGCAGCAAGAGCCCACCCTGAGGGCTTGAGGATGCTCTCAGCCCCTGAAAAGAGATGACAGAGCTGCTCAGAGGGCAAAAGGTCAGCACAGCCTTCAAAATTTTTCGAATGCCAGTGTGGGAAATGCCCTCAAATGCCTGATCCCTGCAGCAGAGTGAGTAAAGAGGCAATTCCTTACATCAGAGGGGATTCTTCAACATTTCATACAACCAGGCAGGGCTCAAAGAGTGACAGAGCCCAAAGAGAAAAGAAATAAGGTGTTGATGGGATTTGTGATCAAACCTATGCCTCTTTGGAAGTCTTAATGAGTAGTCAGTCTGTTGTTTTACAGACAGCAATGTATCTTGGGACAAATTATGCTGATACATTATAGGATTTTCAAACACATCTTGTGCTAATTTTCCGAACTTCTGGGAAAAGGAGAGAATATGGGGGGTTTTGTACCCAGTTAATTTTATGGAGTGCATTGAGTAAGGGTGGATTTATTTTCCGAGCTAGACATTGTTTCAAACATGGCTTTGTGTTTCTTCATTGAGGAGGCAGGGTACCATTTTATTGCCTTGTGTAAATTGCTTGTTGTTTTATTGAGGCATAAAAACACTTGGCAAGGCTACAGCGTCCCATTATCTTTCAATCGGGTGGGCAATAATTCCTTAAGCAAACACAAAACCTTATTAAACCCTCAAATACCCAGAAATCAAAACAACCTAAGAACAGGGACATCCAATATGCTGTGGGTAACGAAGACATGAATGCGCTTTTTAACTACTGAGCACAGTTAGATCTGGAAAACCACCTTGAAAGCTGAAATAAAAGCATGTCTGATGTTAGCACTGCCTGCAGCATTTCCTTGTGTTTCTTTCTGCTTCTGTGTCTGCCTCTAAGCCTGCTGCACTACTGGTTAGGAGCACTGACCAAATCCCAAGGAATTGCTGATATTCTGCTTCCAGATGAGTTTGCAGATACTAATCCAGTAGGGAGAGGTGGCAAAGGGGAGGCTGGCAGAGATCCTTGTATTTGCTCAGCCACAGGAGAGGGATGTGTGCCAGTACTGGACTCTGCACCAGGGCTGTCGTGGTGTGTCTTTGGACACACACAGGATGGACATCAAGCCATCAGCTAACCCCCTTCTGCAGCAGCCCTGCTTCTGTGACAGCTGACCTCATCTCAGAAAAACCTCAGCACATTCAGCACATTCAGGAATTTGTGAGTCATCCCTGGGAAACTTTTCTCCTCTCTCCACTAACATCTGAACAGAACAGCTCATGCTGCACTGGCCAGAGCTTTGCTACCCAGCAGGGCTTCAGGGGATTTTCCCCAGCTTCATGAAAGCAGCTCTCAATCAGGATCCTGCATATCAGTGGCACCTGGAGTGGCTGTGCCCACAGCTTTTTTCTTCAACTCCTCCCTCCCCAAAGAGCAGCATCCCGGTAGAGATGCAAGGGACAGTCCCCAGGCCAGGCGGATGGCTCATGGGCAAGACAACCTGAGGACAAAAGACAAAAAATCTCAGCTGCGATGGCAGTCCTGAGGGTTAATATTGACATCATGGTCAGTACCAGGTAGCAGCAACCAAGGGCCCCTCCCAGGGCTGTGGTCTTGGTGAGCCCCCCTCAACTCCCCAGCTGCTTTGAATCTTCCATTCCCTTTGTCTCCCATCCTCTGCATGGCACATGTCCAGCCAGAGGTCGCCTGGGAACAAAGGAGTTGGCTTTGGGCATTGCTCCCTTGACATGAGGGATCAGCAAGACCTACCAGGAGCACTGTGCTCCAGCTGAAATGAGAGGCTGCAGCGATTTTTCAAGCTCATGATAGTCAGGTTGACAGGAACACCAAAAGTCTGTGACCTTCCTCCTCCCTCACCAGTCATGGCAGGTCTCTGCAGGACATTAAACGTGGCTTTGCAGGGGTCCCAGAGGACCCTACCCTGACAACTGAAGATGTAGGTGAAGCCTGGAGAAGGACACATGTAAAAGCATTCTTCAGCTCTGGGACAGACTTGACAGGAAGAAATGAACAAGCAAGGAGAAAATCTGAAGTAAAATAACTCTGTCCATGTTACACTGGCGAGGTACCAAATCGCCCATCAGCTGGTGCTGGATTTCCCCTAATTGATGCTGTATCCACTCCACACAGACTTTCCATGAGCCTGCTAAAGGAGCCCAAAGGAGGTGTTTGGTTTTCCAGGGGAGCTGGAGCTGGCATGTTTATGTTAAGAGAAACCCTTCAATATCTGAAGCCATTCCCATCTGCAGAGAGGGGCTGCTCTATCAGATGTCTTCCCCAAATGTAGCATTTAGGAAAAAGGAGGTTAATTCCTGCTCTCTGATGGGAGGATGGTGTGGAAGGCGTTCGGACAGCTGGAGGAAATGGCAGTAAAGGCGTGAGGAATTCTCATAAATCATCTGTGACTGTTTGGATGCTTCATTTTATGCTTATGCCAACATGCTCACTCTCTGGGCCAAACATCACTGATTTTCTTGGAGTTTCCCCAGTGAGGCTTGGCTGGGATAAAATGGGACCTTTTTTCTTTAACTGCGTGTCCACTTTTTCATCACAAAACATCACAGGAACTCATTCTTCCCCGTGCTGCACCCCCAGCTTCGCAAGCACACAAACATTCCTGTGCGAATAGAATGAGCTTCTGTGCTCAAAAAAGCAATACTTGAGGTTTTCGTGTGTCCAGCCCAAAAGCTATGTCAAGGCTGGGTTTCTTCTGCCCTGAATGAGCAGGGTCAACACAGAAGTGGGCAAAATTTGCCCCAAATACAAGAGAAAACAGTTACCAGCTGATGCCAGGAACATTTCATCTCTGCAGTGGTCTGGCCACTGAGATTTCTGGCGCACTTACCACAAAAAAACCTGAAGTCTGAGACATTTCAGTGACATTTAGCAATGTGACACCCAGACAATAAATTCTTGCATTTGTGAACTGCCTCTCAGCAAGTCAGGAGAAAGTGCCAGGCAGGCACCCATGAATACAGCCCACCCCATTCTCCCCCAGGCCTCTAACCAGCCTAATTGTCTTTATTTTTGTCCTAGCTGTATTTTTCTCCTCCTTTATCCAAAAGACTAGGAGAGAAAAGACCAAGATATCCCTCCCTTAAACATGTTTTGAGCTGTATTTTTATACCCATTTATTTCAAAGAGGTTGTGCTTTCCAGCACAGACTGTAGGGTCAGAGAAACCCAGACCCAAGATCAGGCCCCTGGGGCAGCCACTTCCCCCTGAAGGGCTGAGATAACTAACAGTGCCCTGCACCAAAGTGACCTCTCACAGTGACAGGTGCACATGAGAAAATCAGGCAGAAGTCTCTCCACACATGGAGTATTCCAGTGACTGTCAGGTTAAACTCTGCTACCACAGGGCAAGAAACAGGCAACTCTGTTGGGTTTACCCCAGTTATGGAGCTGGTCCAAGCACTAGATGCAAGGTTAATTAGGCACCTCATCATGAGACCAGGAAACAACATAACCTATTATATACACAGGAATTTTTACAATATTTTTCTGTTATGACAGCACTCAGGGTTTGTGCAAAGTGCTGTAAAAATCCAGACTAAAAAAACCTCAGCCCCCTCTCTCAGGATCTCACAATATAAAAAGAGAAAGCAGTTGACACGGAGAAAAATGAGTAAAATAGAAACTTATGATGCCTAAATTCATGATGAAAAACAAACCTAGGGAACCTCCCCCTTCCTTCATCCCACCAAGAGCACAGTTATGGAAGAGGGTCCCAGCCTCCTACTGCCTTCCCTACCCTCAGTCCCAACCTGGCATCTTGCAGATGGGAGAGAGAAATGGACCCCCACGGTGAGTTACAGGATCAGGTGGGTTTGATATTCATCCAGTAATCCAGAAAGATGAAAAGACATCAATGCTGAGCCTGGCCAGGTTTCTTAAAGAGTCATAGGACACCAGAGATCCACAGGATTGATGCAAGACCAGGGGAGGGCGAAGAGCCATAGACACTGAAGGCAAACCACAAATTAATGACTTTATCCGGTCATGCAAGGAAGTTCTCTGTTCCTAAATTGGCTAAGTAAAATGAAGGATAATGTGAAACCCTCTGAAATCGGAGGCAATCAGAGGCTATCAGAGCTGAAGGTGGTTTTTTTTTGCTTCCTGCTCTTCCTATGAGCTGAGTGTTCTACAGACCTCCAGGGCATATTGTCCATTATTCACTCTTCCTTCCTCCTTGCCCCTCAGCACTGTGGTTTGCTCACACCACAGAGTAGATGTTCACATCATATGAAACAATTTCATCCTTTGTTTTCTCCTCTTCACCATGGAGTTTCAGGTCTTACTCAGTGCAAGTGTTTAAATGCTACTCTGAGGATACAACTTCACTTTAAGTTTTCTCTGACTTTTATGCTGTCTCGAAATGCTGCTCTGGCATTCATTATTTTCTTTGTGCAAGAAATAAATACTATTAGCTCCGTGTGAGCTGTATAAAATTAACCCACACAAAATCAAAATGAAATACAGCAACAAATTTTGGTGTGCTACTGCGGCATCAATGTGCTGGTTTTTCAGAGTATGGCATATTTAACCTATCTAGAACACAATTTATATTAACATAGCCATATCAGTGAGCATCTACAAGCCCCACCACACTGAGTAAGTGCTACAAGAATTTTTTCAGGCACCTGTAACTTTTCCAGTTTGGGGAAAGCAGAAAACCTCCCACTCAAAGTGGGCACTTCCTGCCAAACCTCCAGGCTTGGGCAACACTTTTGTTTTTGCAACAAACCAGAGGCAAGAATGCACAAAACTACATATCTATCCCAAATCTTGGCCACAGAGAATAGGACAATTATAGCTGAAACATTCCAAAACCACGGAAATGCCTGAGATGGACAAACCACATGGAAACCTTTAGCTCAGTGTATTTAACAGAGTCACAGAAGAAGGTCTGGGAGGTGCTGCCTGGATGTGCAGGTGGGCCCCCAGCCCGTGCTCGGTGCCTGTAGGGACAATCTGCAGCAGCCACCAGGGCTGACACTGCTGAGGGACAGGGTCATGGCCAAGCTCTGGCACCTCTCCCACGCCAGATGTCCCCACTCTGCTGCCCCTCACTGGGACAGAGCCTTGAGGAGCAAGGCTAAGCCTCATTAAAAGCAGCATGAGTAGGAGGTGGCCGTGGAGGCTGCGTGCAGCCTCTGCGTTCTCCTCCTCTGAGGCTGAACAGAAGCCCGGACGGATTATTTTCAGTATCAACAACTATTTACTGGTCTGGGGGGGGACTCTGCAGGTTTGTGGCGCAAGCTTTGTTGTCACAGCATCAAGTCCCTGCTCCAGTGAATAATGAAGGAGTTACTGCCGGGCAGAGGGAGATAAACATGCAGAGTAGCGGAAGGAGGTGTGCAGCACACTGAGCTGGGGCCGAGCTCCAGGCAGGGGCTGTGTGAGGGTGGCCCTGTGCCCAGATGGTGCTCGATAGGAGATGCACAAACAACTGGGCTGCACTGAGCCCTTGGCATGGATGTAGAGGGACTGTAGGACTGGACATGCCATTTTCTCTGAACTGTAAAACCACTTCTGGCCACTCTCGCTCATTTGAAACAGCAAGTGTTTGAGTGCTGGGCAAATTCCAGGTCAGGTAGCTTCATTATGCCTAGTTAAATGGTCATGGTGGGTTTTAATTAAGCTCATAATTCTTTTTGATTGCCTGCTCTAGGCATTTGTGCAACATCACCAGGCACTAATAGACAAGTGTGAGATGGAATGTAGGGAGCTCCAAGCTCCCCATGGCCGTACTGTGATTGTCTTTGTTATGGCACCTTTCACAGTCAGGAAAACTGTCACTAAATCACTCGCACAGCAGATGTTGGCTATGCTGACTGCAAGCAGGTGCATCTGCCAGGATGGTTAGCCTTCTCCAATGACATCTGAAGGATGATGGCTCCAGAGCAAGCTGTTAGAATCCTGCTTGGACTATCCTTGCTCTGGCTTGCCTAGAAGTAGAGAGAAAAGACAGCAAAAATTAAACTTCTGGGCAGGTATGTGTTTGACTCTCAGATCCATTGGTGCCACTTGAGTCCAGCAACACCGAGGCTCAGCACAGTTTCCTGCACAGTGTGTGTCCTACTCACCTAGTGTCAGTACTGGGCTGGGTGGGCTGATCTCATGATCTCCTGAGCCACTGGTGGGTTTTACTGCTGGGACTGCCTGAAACAGCCACGCTGGGTATTCCCTGAGCAAGGGGAGCTGCTGCGTGGCACCAGACCGAAGGCATCACACTCACTTTGCAGAGCAAGCACATGACTCCTTCCTGATGGGCTTGGTTCCCATGGAGATCCTAAGAACATCAACACAACAAGGGCTGGAGATAACCTTTCCTCCTCTCCATCCTGGACAGATTACGAATAATACGAGTAATGCCCAGGCATTGTGGGGTTCACCGCCCTGCTTTCTAAAAGAAGCCTGTTTGTTGCATGGTGCATTTGGGGTTGTGGAAAAATTTATGAAGTGTGCTTGTGCTTGAGAGCTTTTTCCAGAAGGGCTTTGAGTTGTTTTTCTTCCAAGAGTCTGCATTCAGTTAGAGCCCGGAATATGTGATCTCACAGTGTTTGTATTTATACCTCCACAAAACCATTTTTACAGCACCAGTATCTATAGGTTACTGTGAGGCACCGAGTGAAGTCATTGCAAGGTCACCTCCAGGGTGATGCCTCCTACGTGCAGCACATCCCTTTGGCTGCAGGACTTGTACAGCTGAAGCTGCTGTCTCTAGCTGTGAACTGAAGAAACTCATGCAAGGGATAATAAACTGATGAAATAACACAATGTAAAGGGAAAACACGCTATAGGGAAAACACTCTCCTGGCTGGGGTCAGTTATGAGGATTTGATAATGGAAAGGGGCTTTTCCATCACCTATTCCCACATTAGGAAAATGTGCACTTCCCTGAGCAACAAGCTCAGAGGGCTGTTGATTTCATGACTTCTTTGAACAGCCTCTGATGTCTCATGACTTAAAATTTCAATAGCGAGATACTTCTGTATCTAGTCCAAGATTCCTCAGCTCTCCTGGGAATATTCTCCCCCCTACACAGGTGGCACTCATGTTACCTATCAGTGTAACAGGAGGTTGTGAATTGTCATCACACCATGCAAGAGGTTTGGCTCTTGTGTGGAGAGCTCTTTTTGCCTCTCCTGAACCCATCTTCAGAGGGAAAAAAGGAACCTCCTTATTGAAGGAAGGGTAAGCATGGCATGATAGAACAGAAGAAGAAGAGGCGCAGCAAAGGTTTGAATCTCAGCCTTTGACTCTGACCTTGCAGCCTTCCTTGGGCAGCTGAGAAGGAGGAGACACAGCTTTTGTGAGCTGGGTGCATGGAACATCCATGATGTGGGAAAAAAGCAGCCCAGGGACATTGTGGAACTCCTAGAAATCGACATCTCAAAGGTCCTTCTGAAATGAGCTCTTCTGCACACACAGCTGCGTGAGTCTGTGGAGTGGGACTTGGACCTTGTTGTGTCATAGAAGTGGGATAAACAAAGGTTTTTTGGGTGGTTGGGTTCATTTCCCAGATAAATCTTTGCTCAGAACAGAAATACCAGGCTGCACATTCCTACAACAAACTGGGGTTAAGAAACACCCTCATTTTCAAAATGATCACTGCACTAAGATGATTCCCAGTGCTCCAGATGCTCAGAGCTTTTAAGAAAAAAAAAGTTTCCTTTTTCCCTCATTCAGGACTTTGTTGCTGCTGTTGGGCTTGGTCTGTTTTCATGAGAGACCTAAGTGATAACACAGCCATTTCTAGAGCTCATTGCTGCTGATTGTTTTATCCCGTGGAAAACCTAAGCCCTCCTTTACCCATAAAGGCAATCAAATTTATTCTGCCAAATAGCTCAGAGGCATTCCAGAACCCACTGGAAGTGATGGTAGCTTTCCCACTGACTTCAGTGGGCACAAAATATTCCCAAGACTGGAAATCCCAAATTACCTGCATCTGTTCTGCACATTTCTGTAGCCTTCCAGCTACTAACAAGACCATCGTGTTGGAAGAAAAATTACAGCTACATGAAACATTAGTGAGAATGTGTGTCTCACTCTAAGTCCTGGTCTACTCCAGTTGATTGGAAAACTGCCGTAAATAAATGAGGATTTGGCCTCACAAGCGTGCTGAAAATCAGGGCCAGCTTCAGCATGCTGCATGTGCAAGGAGCAGCCCTTGGCTTAGGCTTCATGGGAGGGTTTTATTCAGTGTTAGGATTTATACAGCTGCCCCAGGAGTTTGAATGTCTTTCCACAGTCCCTTGTCTTCAGCTACGATGGGTGCAGGGGGGAGAAGGAGGATACAGTGCCCTGTAAACTGCAACAGTGAGAGTGGCTTCCTTTCTCTTCTTGGAATGGGAGGCAGGGCAAGAGAGTATAGGAGTGTTACAGGGAAAGTATAGGACTGTATAGGCTGTATTTTGGGAGCTGGAGGGTAGCAAGCAAGCAGGGGGGTCTGTATTGCAGAAGAAATTCGGGATGCAGTGAGATTATGGGGGGGCATGTGAGGAGAATGAACCACTGGAATGAAGTTATGGCCACCCTGGCCTTTCTCTAACTCCTACCCCACCTCCCTGTCTCATTCTGTTGCCCTCCTCCCAGCTTTTCCTTTGTGGCTGGAATGCAGGGAGGATAGCAGAAAACTGAGGCAAGAGCAGAGGAGGGACAAAGACAGCCAAGAGGAAGGTCTGAGGGTCATGTGGGGTTCAGACAAGCCTGAGGAGACAGAAAACAGGCAGGAGATGACCACGAGGGAGTCCTCCCTGCTCCTAGGCATAGCGATGCTTGCCCAGACTCTCATCCTGGGAGAGTTTATGCTCTAAAATAAAAGATCAAATAATATCAGCCTGTGGTGGAAGGTCCCTCTCTTTGCCTTCCCATGCACTGCCCTGTCCCTCCAGAGGGCTGATAACCTGCCCAGGTGACATGCTGCTCCCCCTCGCATCCCCCTGCTCTCTGCTATCCCACCCACCGCCACCAAAACACAGCAGTGCCTCAGCCCTCGATTATCCCCTCTTGGAGGAGTGAGTCCTTGCCACCTGAAAAGCATCTCACTTTAACAGGGAAAGATAAAAAGGAAAATTAATTTGGTGGAAATGTAAGGATTAAGTTCACATAGTTCTTGCTAAGAGAGTTAAGATGTACGAGGCAAAGAGGAGCGATAGCACAGGTGAGTGACAGAGCGCTGCCATCCCATTTTGATGTCTGAAGTTATAGCTGGCAACCTCTTGAAAGGGACAGAGTATTTTAGGGACAAAGTCGCCTGGGTGTACTGGGAAGGCAGAAAACACGCTTTGGGAACAAAGTCGGACTTTTTAGTGACAAGTGTGGGCTCTAGGGGATTAGCAGAGCGCAACGCCTTCCTTCTGATCCACCCCCTGGCCCTTCATTCCCTGCGAGGCGGGCGAGGAGCCACCCCTGCATTCAGCGGGGAAGAAAGGGGCAATGGTAGGAAGGTCAGAACCAGGCGGCTCCTGGGCGAATTCCTACCTCCATCCTCCGCACGGTCCCAAGGCCAGAGCCTGCGTGACACACGCCGGTACCCAGCAGCACAAATGAGCAGCACACCCGGTACTGGGTGTGATGCGGTGCGGTTTCGGGACGCTGGGCTCCTTGCAGCCGAGGGCACGGGGCCCTGCGGGGCAGGATTTGGGGTGAAATCCCGGGATTCCGGGACCGGCTCCTCTCCCTCAGCCTGCCGCGCGCCTGGGGCCGCAGCGCCCCCTGCCGGCCGCTCCCCGTCACCGCCGCTCCCGCCGGGAATCTCGGCGATCCCAAGGAACGCTCGGGCGTGCGGCTGACCCCGCGCTGCTGAGCATCCCCGCCCATGGACGGGCATCCTCTCCGCTCTGCCGCCTTCTCCAGCTCCCTGCGACAGCTGTTATCCCATCGCGCGCT
Source organism: Vireo altiloquus (assembly GCA_013396875.1). Classification (NCBI taxonomy): domain Eukaryota; kingdom Metazoa; phylum Chordata; class Aves; order Passeriformes; family Vireonidae; genus Vireo; species Vireo altiloquus. The sequence goes on along the minus strand of VZRF01005175.1, from coordinate 871,781 downwards.
TCGTCCTCGCTGCCTCCTCCTGGTTCTGAAACCGCGCTCTGCTCCAGACGGGGCTGCCGGGATTTACCGTGTGGGAATGTGTAAGTGGATTGATGCTATTTATGTGCTTCTTGCCAGCTTGCTCTGAATGGAGAGCTCGCAAACCTGCCCGTGAAGGCAGTCTAACAGCAGCCCAGCTGTGCCAAGAAAAGCACCAGGCTTGGTCCAGGGACCTGAAATCCCACGCGTTGATCTCCACATCAGACAAATGAGCTGACAAAAGAACCGTGCTTGCCTGTTAAAAAAAATGGATGGGATCACAGCAGTTTATTTCACACAGACTGGTCACGTCAGTCCTGACAAGGTCACATACACAAGAGGTTCCAAAACCTCTTCTGGGAGACTTAATGACATTAGTCTGCTTTAAGTTCTCAGATGAAGTGAACACTCTTTGCTTGCATGAAAGGCAGTAATGTTAACATCGCACTTCAGATACCTGCAGCATTTTGCAGGGATTAACTAGTTAACCCCCATAACCACTCTAAGCAACTTTTGCTGAGGCATCATTACCCCCCATTTTATATATCACAGGTAGCAGAATTTCTCCAAGCCCAAACTTCACAGCCAGCAGATCCCAGACTCCAGGCCAGTGGTCAATCTAACTGTCCTTGCTGCCATCTTCTCCAGATGGATGGATGAGCAAGGGTTATGCATGTAGACACAAGAGACTGAGTGTGAAGTACTAATCTGACTGACAGGAGGAACCATGTTCATGATTTCTTAGGTTAAAGGGATCAACACACACCCCATGAGCAGCCCAGGCTGAACACTTTGCTTCAAGCAAAGCTGGAAGCCTGATGCACTGACCATCTCCAGCTAATTTTGTTTTCATGTATCAAGGAAAATTGTCAAGTTAAAAGCCTTGTAGGCTGGTGTTCCTGTTTATTTTATGATCTCGAAATCCTGAAATCCTACTTGACAATGAGTCAGCCCTGGGCTGAGAATCCCTTCCTGGAAAGTAAACCCAGAGCCTGCTCCAGTATCTCAACATTCCCACTTGTGGAGAGTTTGCCAAGCTCTGCCCACAGATATCTCAGAGCAGGTCTTTCACAAAGCACAGCCAACAGGACAAGGGTTGCCTGTGTAAGCCCCACACTAGGTTTTGTAGGAGTTATGTTAATAGCAATGCAAGACCAAAAGGCTCCTCCTCACTCATGACTGCTCCTGAGGTATCAGTTTGATTTGGAGATGGTTTTTTGTGTTTAAGTCCTTCTCAGCCCTCATATCCTCTCCTTGTAGATTCTAATCTGTCTGTCCACCACCTGGATTGATGCAGAAAACCTTTGACTGTGGTTTCAAAGAGCCTCCGTCACAACTGCTGCAGCCACCAAAGGAGCAGCAAGAGGTGCTGGCCACAGCCCTGCCTGAAGCTGGGACAGGCTGCCACAGTCCCCTGCATGCCCTGAGGAGCACTGAGCTCCTGACACACTGGGATGATGAAATGTTGTCACAGGCTCTGCTTTAGCTGCTGCTGGACTTTGCACTGAGGCCAAATACACCTTCCTGCCTTGTCTAGGGACAGTTGCCTGTGACACAGAGTGACATGGGCAGATGGGTACAGGAGCCTTGCACACTGCTTGGACCATCTTCCCAGGACTCACTGCCTGTGGGGTTGTGATCCTGCTCTCCAGAGACATCCAGCAGTGAGCAGAACAGCTGCTGGGGAGTTTGAAAATGTTGCTATCAGCAAATGGGTCACATCACATCACGAGCCAGTGTCCCAGCAGGGATGGCAGATAAAGATTCCACCCCACACCCTTCCTCTCCTCATAGCTAGACGATGAATTTCTCATCATTGTCCTAGGGAAATACTCTCAGGGGAAGATCTGGAGGAGGATAAGAAGGATCTTACGGACTGGTTCAAAGAGTTTGGAGGCAAAGCATGAGAACACATCACGTGGAGAGGCAGACAGTGGGGCAGCCAGGAGGAGCAGCACCCCAGTGTTGCAACCAAGGTCAGGAACCCGATGGAAGGGGGCAGACAGCAACAGACTGTGCAAGCCCAGCATGAGCAATGTAGTCTGGTTGGAAATCCATGCTCCGGGGAGCGGCTCAGTGCAGGCACAGCCTGGGTGAGCACCTGCAGATGGAGCTGCAAGAGCAGGTCCTGAGGAGCAGCAGCAACATCCCCTGCCTGCACAGCCCAGTATGAGGTGGGTGAGGCAGGCAGCCAGGCAGGGCTGGAGGGGGACACAGAGACTCTCATTTTGGCTCAGGAAAGTCCAGGGTCACCAGGATGGGAAATGGTCCTGTTTGGAGGAATCTATGGTTCTCTGCAACTGGTTTCCTTACTAGGGTGAGAAATGTCAGAGAGGAGGATTGGACAAAAATGCCCTGCCCACAGCAGAAGCATCCAAACCAACACACACTAACCCAAATGCCAGGATATTTGCTTAGAAAAACAGGCTGAAAATCCTTTTCTGTGCAATTCAAGAGAGGGAGTGGGACTACCATCACGTGAACCTGTAGAGCCAGCCTTCACCTTGCCAGGCTTTTCAATTGGCATAAATATTCAATATTCACTGACCCAGAAAGATTGACCCTGTCCCCAGGGCCTGGCTAGACCTTGCTCAGATTTCTGTCTTTTCCTACAAGAACTCCTCTCAGAGGAAAAGCCTACATGCCACTGATTGTCACTCAAAACACTCTGTGACCTCCTCCAGTTTTTTGGAAAAATGTTAATATTAGCCTTCCTCCTACATGACCCCCCTGGAGCAGTGGCCAGGACAAGGTCCCCATAGCTGTATCTGTCCAGGGAGGACACAGAGGTCCCTGTATATCTCCCTTTCCTGCTCCGTGCCCCTTCCCCATGCAAGGGCACTCAGCCCCTCTGCCAAGCCCTTCCCTGGCGTGGTGCTCTTCCTCAGCAGCTCAGCTGGCTGCACTCTCAGCTCTGCTTTGGAAGTGGGAGTGCTGCGAGCACAAACTCAGCTCGGAGCCATCCAGGAGCAGCAGGTTCCCTCATTCTTGGTAAAAGGGGGGAAAAAACCCAACAAACCAGCAAGTAAGCAGAGCTAGGGGAGTTCAGCTGTACTTTTGTGTCAGTCCGTGGGTGGGTAACACCCGGATGCTACAGCCCTTACAGAACACTCTGCTGTCTGGTAAAACAGCCCCTCTAAGCCATTGCACTTTGAAAACAAAGTCCATCCCTACACACCCCTCCTGGGTCAGGCACTGACCCCATTTTGCTGGGAAAATGTCTATTTTTTGCTGTTACTTGGTGTAAGGGCAGCCTGCAAGGGTGGGGGTGTACAAAGAGATGATCAGCTGGCAGAAGAGAAATGCTCAGCAACACAGAACATGCCTGCAGCCCGGTTCATTTCTCCGCCGAGCTCCCTGCAGCTCTCCGAGCCCTTCTCCTCATCCCAGCAGCAGGATGCTGCTCCCGGTGAGATGGGAGCCCTCTCTATCCACGGTTTCATTTCCCAGGCTCAGCTGCTCCGAAGTGACCCCGCTCCCTGGGAAGGGGCTGCACGATCCAACTATCTGGGAGGCCAAACAAGGAAAGTCTTTCTTGGCAAGGGAGAAGAAGGACCTTGGAGGCCCCCTCGGCTCAGGTGACCCACCCGACCCCCATCGCAAACAGCTATAAATCCTCCCACTTCCCTGCCGCAGCATTCCCGGGCACTCCCCCTCTCACTGGAGCTGGGCCTGGCTCTGCAAAGCATTTCAGCGCTGGCCAGCCTCGGAAGGTAAACATGCAGCTGGCTGGCTTACTACTTATCAGAGGGTTTTTCTGGCTGAGAAAGGAGCTGACTTTAACCAGTGCGTGGCAGCGCTGGGCACAAGCGGTCAGGTGGGCTTTGCCGAGCTCCCTGCAGGACCAGTTCTCCCGGATCACTTTATCCTGCTTCATCAAAGGCTCAGTGTGGCCCCTGCCGGAGACCCAGGGGTGTGAGGGTGGCACGGGGTACTCTTAGCCCCCAGGCATCGGCCCGGACTCACTCAGTCTCTGCACGTGCTGAGTGAGTGGTGAGCAGTGCATTTCCACGGGCAAAGGATGATAAGGATCAGGACTGGCACCGGTATCCCCCACGGATGGACTACCTGCTTAGCAAGCCTTTAAAGAATGGTTAACTTGATAGAGATTAGCTGAATCTCCCTATCTGCCCTCAGAGCCTCTCCCACCTCTGTTTATTTACAGCAGAAAGCTGGAAAACAATCTGCCTCACTGCCCTTCCTCCACTGGTTTTCCCCCAGCTCCAGCCCATCACTCCAGCAAGGCTGCTCTCAGAGTCCCCACATTCCACTGTCACCTTCTCACCCTACACCTCCACCAGCCTCTCCTCCCCGGCCAAGCCTCCAAGAAATTCCCCCTCTCCAAACCCTCCCTTCCAGGATCACCCTTCTCTACCTCCTCCCTCCCTAAGTCCTTTCTTGCTGGCTTTTTCTCTCTCCATATAAGCCTGCCTGGGAGGTTTGGGTATTTGCTCCCCACGCGGGGGAAAGCCCTCTGGTAGGGCTGTCATCTTGGCTCCCTGCCATGCAGCATCACAATTTTGGCTAGCCTGGGGCAGGGGGGAGCCCATGGGTGCCCCTGCCAAAGACCAGAAAGGTCCAGAAGCTTCCCGAGCACTCCGCCTACGATTTAACAGAGTTTACAGGTACTCAGTACCCTGGAAACCCGGTGTTTTATATAAGTGGTTGCTAATCGCCACCACGGGGCTTACCCATGGAAATGGCACATGAATCACACCTGGTGCAGGTTTCAGCTCCTCCTCTGGCACAGAGAGAAATGAAACGCACAGCTGAGATCATGCAGATAAGGGTGACACAAACTTGTTCCCGTTCCCAAGTGCCAGCAAGGGATCACCCGTGCAGGAGGCAGGGTGCTGGTTTGGGGGTGCAGGTCTGGGGGTGCTGCTCCGCATCGCGGCTTCTGCCCCGTGCCGGCACCCACAGCACAAGCTGCCAGCAGGGAGGTGGCAGTGTCCTACCCGGGCTGGGGGCTTCGGGGACCACCAACAGGGACCCTGAGGGCAGCGTGGGGTGCGGGTGACAGCGGCGCAGGCAGCGGAGCGCCCGCAGAGTCTGGCAGAGCACTTTCCAGGCAGAAGGGCTGCGACCCACGGGGAGCCGGGGAGGAGCGTGGGGCAGGTGGGATGAATCACGCTTTCCTCCCAGCTTCTCCCCATCGATTATGAAAGGAGCCGAGATGGCTGCTACAGATACCAGTGTGTGTGTCCTGTCCACCTGTCCCCCGGCTGCCCTGGGCTCTGCTCGGCCACAGCAGCCACACACAGAGGGACTCATCATCCTTCAGTGACGCACCACAGAGACCCAGGGCACTGAGGATTTGTAGCCCCTGACAGAGAGACCCAAGATTTCTAAGACGTTTTTAAGATGTTTCTGGTACTTCAGTTAAGCAACGTCAGCGTAGTTTGCAATGCAAACACCACAGAGGGACCACTTCCTCTGGAGCTGCTCAGGGGAGACAGGACCTGCTAAAACTCACCATCGCTTGTTGGGTTGTTTTTTTTTTCCTAGCTTAAGTCCTTAAGGCTTGACTGCCAATGCCTTTCTGATTCTTACCCAGCTTTCTGAGATTCTACAATATTATCTCTGGGAGTTTTATACCCAAATACACAAGAGTCACATGCAGTTAACCTGAATAACAAGAGACAGCTCTTCACCAGCCCAGCCTGGCTACCCAAGGTGTGTGTGCCTCTGGATGATCACACTGTAGCATCTGGATATTTGCCACCAGCACCAAACCTTTCTATTAAACCATCTTCTGGAGCTGCAATGGTTCATCATGGTCCTTTGTTTTAAATGGATGGAAAGAGTCATGGCTCCTGTACAGGGGAATACTCCAGCCAGGGATGCATCCATCGCCTCCTTACCCTTGTGCAGTGCCTGAATTGTAGCTGGAACATTCCAGTGCTCAGACATCCTCTCCCTCTGATTTTATTTCCTGCTTCAAAAACCATCAGTTTCCAGGGGCAGAATATCCCCCTGATTTTAGGCAAGACCTATGCTGAGAGTTATTGCTTAGAGGGTGCCAGCTCTCAATTGCTCCACACTTCAGTCAGGAATGCCTACTTTCTTTTTTTTTTTTTTTGTCCTGTTTCAGGAATGTTGTAAGTAAATTCACAGCTGAACAACAGTGGGAATGGAAACCCTCAGAGCTGAGGGCTGCCTACGTTACAGGTATGGTAATTCCAAACTGATCCTCCTTTGTGCTGATAACAGGGCTGGCTATTGTTTTCCTGAAGTCCACATGTCTGAAAATACTGCAGGCGTAGATAATTGCAGTGAGCATGTGCTTTTGAATCTGTTTCTAAAACACGCCTGGGATTTAAGCTTTTTAAAAATCATGACCCTGATTCTGCTTTTTTCAAACTCAAAAGCAAAAATTCCCTTGGCTCGAAATGAAGAAGGGTCTAGCTCTTAAATACAACTTACAAAGGGGAAAACGTGACCCTTTTTTTTTTTCTTTTTGTGATGAAAGAACAAAGCCTGAAAGATTTCAGCACTTCCCCAGCTTCTTTCTCTCCCCCCCTCCCTTTGATTTTATTTCCATTTTTACGTGTAGAAAGCCAGATCTTATCTGAAGTGACAGGACAATCTGAAACACTCCTGTTTTCATATTTTTCTCTGTTGATGATGCTCATTATGTTGAGCTTTGGCTATAACAGGTTTCTTTCAGCTTCTGGTTGGGCACTTGGCTCCCAAGGGCCACCCTTTCATGCAACTGAGATTGGAAACCTCACACAGCTAAAGAAAGACAACAAGTGAGGGATAGCTGAATGAACAGGGTGCTTCCACAGGCTATTTTCTGATGATATCCAAGGTACCTTTTGGTTTCTTTATTATCTAACAGGGTAGTAGAGGTTTGTGGACCATTTGTTTGGGCTCTGAACTTTCATTTTACTGTTGATGGATGTGAGCTATTGCTCTGCAGTCCCTCCATCATCGACACATCGACAAAGCACATGACACACAGGGGGAAAATCCTGAATAAATTGTTCTCCAGTTAAATATTTCTAGGATAGGACACAGGAAAGGAAAAAAGAAAATTTGACCTATGTACCTGTGTGCCTCCTCCTCATCTGCTCTTACACCCCAAAACATTTTGGCCCAGCCAAGGTATAAGGTGCTCAGAGTTACATCATTGTGGGCCTGGCTCAACCAGGATGAATGTGAAGTTGTAAACAAGTTGTTACTCAGGCCTAGTTCCCCCTGGTGTAGCAGGGCTGCCTGGCTGATGTTTGTGTCGTGGATCCTTCAGCTCCCTGTGTCCCAGCTCAGAGGGATTATAATTACATCTCACCTTACCGATCTTTTTGGCTTGCCTGAATTGCTTCTACAGACCTGCTCGACTTGTTTGGCTGCTGCTTATTATTCAGGACAAGCCCCCACCCACTGCCCTTTCATGTACATTCATGTTTGTGCCTAAAAGCCACAGAGGGACATTTTTTGAGGGGGAAGGTGATGAGTGTTTGCTGTTGCCTGGACCCCCGATTCCCCAGAATCCTGGGGCCAGTCGTGGGGCAGGGGTGAGCCCTGTGCTTGTCTCAGTGCACAGAGCAAGGACAAAACAGCAGCTGGCTTGGTGACAGTGAGTCACTCCATTTCAAAATACAGAAAATTTAATGAGACGCTTCCTGAAACCTGAGTTCTGCTCCCACAAGGCACAGGTGAAAACGTAAACCAGGATACAGCAAGAAGCTCAGGTGAGGGTGTAGAGGGTAGAGACTCAAATAGGGACAGAGAGAGTCCCTTCCTGCTCCCCCACTATAACTTCCAAGTGGGTATCATATAGGCAGATGCGGGCAGTGCTGATGGGAACAGCCTCTCCAGGTGAAACTTTGCTCTCTCCAATGATTCCAGCTCCCAGCTTCTCCCTGGCTCTTTGAACAGCGTGGCTCAGACACTACTAGGGAGAATTCCCTCACTGAACACGGGGCTGATTTTTCACTCTAGGGTTGATCCTACCTGTTACAATTATGTGTAGGGGAACCTGATATGGTTTAAGGATGACACAGGAGATTGCAGACCGCTCTGATTTTATGTGAAGAAATGGCTGCACAGCTTCACAAGCAGCAGTGAAATGGAGGGGGGTTCTTGCAGCAGGCATCTCACTGACTTTGCATGTTGATGTTGCCCCTTAGACAATGACCTCAGCCTATGGCCACAGTTAAGCTTGCACTCAAATCCATAAATTCTAGAGTGACTCCTGATCAAGTGTCTCATTCACCTGACTCTGAAGTCACACCATGACTTAGAAGCTGCTCCTCAGTAAGTTCAAATGGGAGAGCTGGGCTGAGTCAGCCACCAAGACTGCTGATCCACTGGTCTCAGCTGCTGGGAGTGGGACAGGCTCCTAGCCTATAGTTCCTCACCCAAGGGTGTCCTTGTACCTGGCATGATCCCGAGCTGTGCCAAGGTGTCCAAGAGCTCAGTTCCTTGAAAGTGGCAGCTCAGGTTGATGCCCTGAAGAACCAATGTGCATTTCCCCAACTTCTGCCCTAGATGTGCTCAAAGCCAAAACCAGAGCCAGCTTGAAAAAAGATAGCCTGTGCTGGTGCTGGCCTTTGGGATATCCATGTGAGAGATGGAAGATTTAATTCATGTTCCTGCTCTGGTCAGTTTGGAGGCTGCAAATGTCCTCCCAAGGCCGTGTCCTAACCTTGAGCTGGTGTCTTCTCTGGGTGGCTCCCTGTCCTCCACGCCAGCTGAGGTGTGTCTGGGTGTGAAAACACTCATCAGGGACTCAGGACAAAGCCTCTCATGCTCCTGGTGAGTCAACCACCACTCTGGACACCCGAGTGACTCAGTACCTGTACCCAAAGGCCGAGCTCTAGCAGGTGCCATCCCTCCATTCCTGCTCCTCACACACTGCTGTCAGGCCAACGCTGTTGCAGGAAAGGACTCCTGGCTTCTATTTGGGTGGCTGGACACAGGCATACACGGGGAGAAGGGATCATTCAGGTTTCATCAGACTTCTGAGACATTGTTGGCATTGGAGCAAGCCTGAGCATGACTTGAGTGAGGCAGTTGGGACAGCAAATTCCAGGGGAGGAGGAACTGCACCAGAACAAAGGAAGTTTGTTTGAGGACAGAAACACAAAGAAAAGTCCTCATTGTTGTAGCTCTAAGAGATAGATTAAACTGTTTCTAAAGTTAGGTGACTGCTCCCTGCCTCTAAGCCATGCCTCATTTGTCACCCAAATTATGTTTAGACCTGGGGCAGCACCAACCTGTATTAAACTGAATTATTTGCATCCAAAAAGAGTTGTTAAAAAAGAAGATTCAGGCAATGCAACTTATCTTGCTTATCTGACCTCCTTTGACATTACAGCCCAAGGTGTTGTATCTGTGGCAGAGGCAGATGCAGAAAACCTTCCTCTACCTGGACACTGCTGCTGCTGCTGCCAGCTCAGCCTGGAGCTATGACCAGGCACCTGCTCCCTGCTAAAGCTGCTGCTGACCTTAATGGAAAAGGGGAGAGCCTTTTTTGGTGACTCACAGCATTGAATATCATGTTGGAAAAAGAGAAGTTGAGATCAGTAAATTAGCTTTCTTTCGTTTACAAGAGTGAGTGTTCTGTTGGATGGGGATTGGGGAGGCCAAGGGTGGTTTGTTTATCCAAAACAAGAAAGGATTTAGTTTAAGTTTCGGTGGCTGCTAGAAGTCCAGAGTCAATAGTCAAGGATTGCCTCAGGGCACTTCCAGGTCAGAAAATCTGATGACATTTTCAAATAATACCAGTCTGGAGAGATTGTGATCATTTCTGGATTTGGACTGATGTGAACACCCAGCTGAAGCAGGGGTTCACCACTGGTTTTGTCATACATGTGTCAACCACTTTTAGGATGTTTTATTGTAACTCAAGAGCTTCCTATTCAATCAGGTGCAGTCACAAGCTTCTGTGATCAGAACCAAGGGAGACCCTTTCCTAGTGGAGTCCAATACACCCCATGCTCTCTAGCAAAAGGAAAGGTGAACATGTTACATCTTAAATCTGCTGCCTGCTTAATCCAATCTAGATAAAAGCTCGCTGTTGCTCATTACTGTTTACTGAATGGTAGCTATAGACAAGCTCTGTTAGTTTGAATATGGATCTCAACCAGATGAGAAAAGGGATATGATGCCAAGGGTGGCTGTTCTAGCAGGATAAAAGGAAAACCTCTTCCCTTCCTGTGTTGTTACAACAAACAAATGGACTTAACCTTTTTCCCAGTGGGATCCCCACACAAAAATAACAGAAATTGCCCCAGAAATGGCAGCAGTCCCAAGCTTTCATTACTCTTATGATGCTGCTAGAAGCCTTTTACAAGCAGATGCTTGCATTGACCCTTGCAAACTTAGTCCAGTGTGTGTGTGTGACCTACAGATGTGCATGCTTGCACAAACACACTTTTTCTCCTGCTGGTTCTAGTCAGAACAGATCCCCGCTCTTCACTCTACTGAGCAGTTAAACTTTGCCTTGCTGGAAGGCTCCCTGTGCTGGGCTGGGTTGTGTTACACTGACACACACACACACACACACACACACACACACACAATGTTTCCAAAAGACATAATTACCCTGAGAACCTAACTTCACCAGTCAGCTTAAAATTTGACTGCTCATCTGTAACAGGAATCTATCTAACTGGTTTTCACAAATGAGCAAGAACAGCTACTGCTGCTTTTTTTAATTGCTTCCATCAGGCTTAATGGGATGTTGGAGCTGAATGAGTGTAAGTACACCGAGGCGGGTGTGGGAATGTGTCCCGGGCTGCGCCCACCACATTCTTCTGGTCTTCTCTGCTAGAAGATATCATCACTACAGTAACCGTCCTTAGCCATCCCACAGGTTTGGGGACGGATGGAGCCCACATCCTCCCTTCCCCACCTACCCTAGTCAACCAGAGATAAGTTGTGGGAAGCTGACTCTGCGCCCAGCCTGTTCCTCTGATCTGTGTATGCAGCTGCCTCCACAAACAGAATGAAAGCCACATGAGAAACATCCAGCAGGAAAAAATAAATCTCTGACATGGAAGAGATTTTGCTGCCAACAGGAGCCCCAAGGATGATGGGGATGAAGAGTTACTGGTGTTAGGAGCAGACTCATGCTTGTGGGGAGGGACACTTTCTCCTATCCCAGGCTGGGTGTTGTGGCACATCCAGCAGCAAGTGCACTGGTGGTCTCCACAAACATGTGCAGCCACCTATCCTGCAGAGAAAAACACTGCTACCAGCACTGGGCAGAAACAGGCATTCATAGGAAATCGCCTCAATTGCTCTTGAGAGGAAAAGCTATGACTCCAAGAGGAAACTTTCCAGTTTTTGTTAGCTACATTGTAAGTTGTTTTGCAGTTGAATTCCATGGAAAGAAGGAAGATTGCGTGTCTAGCTGTTATCAGCATTTTTTTCTGAACTTATTTTAGTTCTGCCAAAAGGTAAAAACTCAAATGTCCTGAAAGAATCTCTTGTGGGAAGTCATTGTTGTCAAGAAGACGTTGTAATCATTGCTTTTAGCTCCCATTTGTCCAAGAGAGGTGAATCAAAATTACCCGTGTCACAGGGAAGTACCAAACAAGCCTTTATCTAAATCTCATCATGGAAGAGATTAGCAGATCCACTGCTTTACTTGCACATCTCTGCTCTGGCAGGAAGGGAGCAGAGCTTGCCCTGCACTTAATGTGCCATCTGCAGCTGTTCTGTAAGAAATACTTGAATGAACAAAAAAGGGATAAGTCTATGTCCCTGGAACTAACAGTTCCAGGACTCTCTGTGCTCTATTTGTCCTATCATTTCCATACATGTCTTCTTTAAAATTAGTAGGAACAGCCAAGTTATGCCCCAAAAGGGAGTCCAGGTGCTGCAGGCTCAGAGACACTGAACTCAATATTGGCTGCTTCACCGAGCTGTTGCTGTGCTCCAGTCATGCACAAACAAGTTTATTTAAGTGTATATATTTGGTTCTGTCCCACCCTTAATATATTATGTATTTTTCCAAGCTCTGAGCTGTTTGTGTAGCACCTGGCACAGCTTAGCTGAAGCCATTGCTCGCAGGGGCTGAGGGCCGACACCATTTCTGTAACACTGAAATAGTTTGGGTTAGAAGTGCACCAATGGAAACCTCTGCCAGTTCGTGTGCACTGTGTGTCACTGCCCCTTTCACAAAGCACAGATTTCATTATCCAGGTGAATAATAGGAGGAAAGGGAGGGCTAAGTTCTGAACACCAGGACACAGATAAGCAAGTTTGCCCATATTAGAAGGGGGTAAGCTGGCTTAGAGCAGGTACTTTACAAAACAGTTTGAATCCCCTCCAAAGCCGTTGTATTTTTGGGTCCAAGCAGACAAAGCAATGCGAGCCTTCAAGTGTTCTTGGTGTTGACACACACTGGTGAGCTCCATGTATGCCAAGATAAAGAGGCAGCCTCCAGTAGTCCATTATTCAGCGCTAGACAACTTGATTATGATGGAAACAAACTACTCTTTTGCAATATTGACATTGTGATCTATGGCAACAAGTTCCAAAAGGCCTGTCACATTTTGAACTACTGCTAGAGCTGTAATTAATGTTTTTAACATATTTCAAAACACCTGATACATCTTCTTTGGAAAAAGGTTCATGCCAAGTGCAATTCTGTAAGAGCAGTTCTCATCTGCTCCTAACTTTGGTCTTGATGTCATCACCTTTCAAATCTGGCTTGAGCCTGACTCTGGGAACAAATTGTAAGGAAATTCCTATTAAAACATTGTCTTGCAGTGATAAGAGCTGCTCTGCATTGAGACTAACTCTTGCCTTCAATAGAATTAGATGTGTGCCAGGCAAATTTGGTCATTTCTCCAAAACATAGAACTCCAGGCAGACTCTTACTTAATGTTCCAGTTTCTGAGGAATTCTGAAGAAAGCCTGGGAGCTTTGCTGACCTGCTTTGCCCAGGGTGGTGCCAGAAGTGTGGTCCTACCCCTCTGCTCTGCTTTTCTCCCTTGCCTCTGAACTGCAGGGTCTCAGCCCAGCTCCTTGCCTTCTGCCAGCCTGACCACCCACTGGCAAACCCAGCAGAGTTCAGCTCGGCGTGCCCCAGAGGTGGCAAACAGAAGGCATCGACAACATATGGCTGGCAAGGATGGAACAAGGGAGACTTCTCCCTTTCCAGGCCAGCATGAGGACGGAATGGTCCCTCTGTATCCTGTGCCTGCAGACAGTCTTAATAACTCCTCACGTCTGGGCAGCCCCACACCAACACACACAGAGCTCCCTGAGCATGTGGTGGATTTGTGGAGGAGGAGAAGCACCTGCACAGAGGACAGAAGATTGAAGTCCAAAGCCTCCTGGATCTGTAGGCATTTTACCTGGTTTCAGGCATTTAAGGTTCAGGGCTGTACTTTGCCTGCTGTCCATGTAAGCAGAGTGTTCTAACTCACTTGGCTGCTCTGAGGATGATGAAGGATTAAGGTGTAAAGAGCCATGTAAATCTTGTGGAGAGAAATTCTTGCTCTGGAGTTAGCTTCAATTTCAAAGAAGTATTTTCTGTGTCTGCAGGGCTTAGTCCTGCAGTCTTACCCTGAAACATGCAGCAGACAGCCTGGAGCAGTCCCATGAGCTCGAGCACTGCATAGGTGTAAGCAATTACCCGTAACAAATCTACCAGGAAACAGAGAGGCGTGTTTAAGCCATGACAATGTTCTATCCTAAAGCAGGACCTGTTCACAGAGCAGTAATTACTTGCTGTCTGTCTGTCCAGTATGACCCTGTAACCCCAGCCTGTGTCTTGAGATCATTTTGTGGTATTTCTGCTCTCACTGTTGGTACTGACAATATTCTCACCTTCATTGCCTGGACTCAAAAAAGCACCAGCTAGAGGAAAAGCTGGAGGTGGGGGGATGGAGCTATGTTTTCTGACACCGCAATCAGTGATTTGGGGCCAGTTCAAAAGTATTAGGGAAATACTGCTCGATCCTCTGCTGACACTTGAAGTCTAATTAACCTGGGCAGTAGTTCTTAATGAAGAGTGAGTGTCACTGCAGCAGATGCTGGGCTGTCAGACTCTACCTGGGTCTGGGGGGTTCAGTGGGCTGCTCCCACCCATGAAAGCCCCAACAGCTCAGCCTCAGCTGAGCTCCTGCCCGTTATTTTGACAAGGATGGCCCAGCCCCAGCTCTATGTGGTGTTGTTTTCCATGTGGATGGAGCATACCGCAGCTCCAATGTGAGTGAACACGTTAACGTCAACACAGCCTTTTCCCCAAGCTAAACATATTACAGCATCAGCAAATTACAGGGCACTGTAAATTAGACTCCCTCTTGTGCAGACTCTGCTTGCTGGGCCAAGGCCACCTCTCTCCCTGAAGGAAGGCGGCAGCCGAGGGTTTCATTACTCCCCGTCTGCCCTGCTCCGTGCACAGGGCATGGTCACATTTCTGCTCTTCCCAGAGCATCCATCCCACGCATACTTCCCAAAGGATGCTTTTGTCATGTAATGGTATGACACTGACCAGTAAATCTCAACAAATCGACTACCCATAGGTCTGGGTCAGTTGTGAGGAATTTTCACTCACTGGGAATAAAAGCCTGCAGGAAGGGACTGGCTTCCCCTTTCTGATCCCAGTTTCTGAGCACCTGAAGCCAGGAAAGGTTCAGAGAAGACCCCAGAGCACCTGTGTTGAAATCCTGGAGTCAGGCAAACAAGCAGACCTGGCTCTCTGACAGATATGTTTTGGCCAATGTAGTTTTTAGCAGACCTTTTCTAGAGAATGCAGTGTGGAGAAATGTTATTGTGGGCCTGGGAAAACAATAATTAAAAGGAACTGTGGAGCTCTTTTCCTTGGAAGAACAACAAATGCAGCCCACACTCTCCCATCCCCATTGCCACAGCTGGCAGGAGTAACCCGGGTCTCTGAGCTCGGGCTGCGTGTGACAGACCCGGGGCTGAGGCTCTGCCCCACACACCTCAGGGCAGCCACCCCTCCGGGAGCTGCATTTAACAAGAGAGGCCCTAAAAAAAAGCAGCAAAAGAGGAGCAGACACAGGTAAATGATTATTTACAGCTGCTGCGTGGGGAGTGTTACACAAGGGGAGGGTGGAGCACGTTCCACCGCCCTTCCACGGCTTGTGGGCAGAAAAGCCGATCACCGCTGTGATGTTTCTACTCCCCCAAGACGGAGTTAATACTGTTTACCTTGTAATAAGAATGCTATTTCTTTCTTTTTTTTTTTTTTTCCCCTTGGCTGAGCTTGTTTTCAGTCCCCCTGGCTGCTCTCCTGCTGGGGCAGCTGGCTCCGAGGGCAGCCAGGAGTGCTGGGCTGGGAACAGCAGCATCCCACACCTCCCACCTGCTGGACCTTGCTGCGTGGTTCCCAAACTAAAAGTCAAAGCCCTGGGCTGTGGAGGGAGGTGAATCTGTGGCAGGGGAGAGCACAGGTACTAGCACTGAGCAGCTTTCACATAGCTGGGACATTTATAGGAGCCTGGGAAGTAAGAAAGCTTGGCACTAGCTAGTTCGTGTTGTTCTTCCCTCACTTTTTTTTTTTCCATTAAAACCCACCTGCAAGATATAGAACATTGCCAAAGGCTGTCTTTGTACTCCTCAGTCCTGGGGATCGTCTGCCCTGATGTGAAAATGCAGTTTTTTATGTCAGTCACATCCTTCACCTTCCTGGACAAGAGCCAGCGATGTAGCTTTTGCAGGTATGGAATTTTATGATATGGTAGGTGAAGTACAAAAGCACCACGGTGAGAATGGGGACTTGTGCAATGTCCCAGAATGTGCCACTCAGCCTGGCTGAACTGGTCAGCAACAGCCTGCTATCGTCAGATGGACCTGCCTGGACCTACTTTTCTAAGTATTCCTTCTTCTAGCAGGAGGGAGGTCCTGTACAACCATAGTGAAGCAGGACACAATGGAAGCAGAGCCAGGCAAAAATAAGGGACACTTAGCATGAAAATTCATGTTTCTGACATGAAATTTGTTCCTGGGCCTGGCTGATGATAGGAGTGGAGGGCAGCTTCTGTGCCCCAAGGGAAACCCAGCAGATGTGTTATCCAGGTGGGTTGCCCAGGGCTTGGCCCCCAGCCTGGGCAGAACCCACCAAGTGATGGCTCCTTGTAGCCCATGTGGCAGCAAAGCAGGAGCACCTACAGGCTCCGTGGCTCCAGGGGCTCCTGGTGTCCACAGCAGGTCCCTGCAGGAAATGTAGACCCTAGGAACACCAAGTCCCTGACGCAGTATGCTAGGAATCCAGGCAGGGCTTTTCTGGAAAAGCTGTAGGAGTTGGGATGTTTTCCAATCAAGCACATGAGGTTCAACAAAGGAGTGTTTTTCCCTTTCTGCTCAGTGAGGCAGATGCCGGAGCACAGGACTTCAGGAGCTGCAGAAAGGGTCAAAAGCAATATGCTATAGAAGAAGGAGCTCCTTGTCGCAGGCTGGACTTCCAGAAGCAGGGAAACAGCAACAAGGCAAATTGGAGAAGCAGTGGGAGTGGAGGAATGAAGAGTCTAATGAAGGGGGACAGGGAGGACGCCCTTGCAATGCTGTTTGTGATGCAATCCAAAGGCCAGTCTGGAAAGCTCAGATCATTTGCCCAGCTGGATGCAAAGCTCTGGATGAAACACGTGGTTGTCGTGAGCCTGTGGCTCCTCTGCTCCGTGTGATGCCAGCCACCTCCTCTGCCAGCTGGTAGGTGCTAAGGTGGCAGGCAAACAACACTGTGGGTGAGTAAACCTGATGGGATCCACACCAGCTGCCAGGGCTTTGGCCACTCGTGAGGTCTGACATTGCAAGATTGAAGATGTCCCCACCCATTGCGGGGCATGGACAAGGTGACCTCTAAAGGTCCCTTCGAACCAGGCTGCTCTGTGATTTCACTGCAGCCCTGACGCTGTGCAAAGAGCTGACCACAGAACAAATTTTCAGGTAGACTCAGGTGTAAGACCCTGGAAGATGCAGCTACCTTTGGCAGCTTTTAGCTGTCCTTTGCGAAAACACTGAGACAATTTTACACCACTGTCACTTCACTGGCTGTCCCGAAGTTACTCCAAATGTCTCCATGCTCGGGACAAAGGCTCAAGCTCTTTCAGTCTGGTTACTCATCTAGATTTGTAAATCTGCTGCTTTTGAGCAACTTCAGAAGGTTACTGACATTTCTGGGGTTTTCTCCTAAGAAGTCCTTCATTAACTTCTTTCCCTCAGTAATGCCATTATTTCTGCTTCTGCCTTGTATTAAAAAGATTCTGAGCATGTATAAGTGTTTCACAAACAGCTGTCAACAGCTGTCACTAGGACTTTTCGCTGTTTCTGGGATCTTAATTGTCAGTTTTCAGTGCTTTAATACTCTTTAGCTATGCGTTCAGAGCAATACAGAAAACAGCCAAATTTATTACGAGAAGCTCATGTGCAAAATCAGAAACTGAATCTGAAAAAGGCATTGGGCATGGATGATTTCTTAAAATTATTGAGTTGGAGAAGCCAAGAAATCCAACAGGCTGATGCTATTCCAAAAACATCTTGTGGTCTCTTACTCCTTTGAAATATCTAAGCAATATAAATGAGCATGTAATTCCCACTGACAGTGAAGTTGCCTGCATAGTATACAGAGCTCTGGCACCATGTGAATAATAAATATGGTATGGAAGAAGATGCCAAGAAGCAGTCAAAAGTTCCCATTGTCTGCAGAGACAAATGCCATCATTTCATTGCAAGATGGCTTTAGCAGCAGGAATGCCAGTCACGTGCAAAGACTGAAATCCAGTGAGAAACTCCCCCAAGTTTCAACCCATGCAACTCCTTTTCTATGCAGCCTACAGCAGAGATGGCCAAAGGGCTGTAGAAAATGTGGCCGAGTAGAATTGCATGATCGTGGAACAAAGGCAGGGGAAATTAAAGTTTGGCTTTGAATTTTGTCCAGTTAAAAGTATAGCAAACAAACAAACAAGGTAGCCTCTGGCTCCTGCCTCTCTGCCAGTTCCACACACAGACCTGCATCTCCTGCAGTGGTCTATTTTTGCCAGCTGCTGAGAAGCCATGACCATTTTATAGGTGAGATTCTTTTCCTCTCTTCTTCTGCCCAGGAAACTTCAGAGCAGAACTTGCAAAAGTCCTTGAAGAGGGAGTGAACATGAAAACATGGGAAAAAATTAATCTCAATGGAAATCCTTGACTAATTGACAGGTTGGAATAAGAATGACCATAGACCCCAAACTATGCCAGGCAACCAGCCTGCTCCAGGCACTGCAAGCTCGCTCAGCCAGCCACATGCCTGGCTGTTTTGCTCTGCCAGCTTTACAAGGCCTAATTAGCTTTGTTCCTATTGTTTGTAATTACAAAAGCAAACAGCCCTTGGAGAGTGAGGGACTAGAGGAGGCAGCTCCTTGACTGAGTTCAAGAAAATGTTTTTAATACCGTTTGCCTCTCATCACAAGTACTTAAAAATATGAAAGAGACAAACTCAGAACTCTGATGAACAGAAAAAGGTTTCTGGGGCTGGCAGAAGCAGGGGGCTAGAGCCTTGCTACCCTGGGGAGGTATCAGGGAAGGTTAGAAGACACCATGCCCAACAGCAACCATTCTCTACCTGGCCTGCAAAAGAAGTCGTGCTGTCACGATAGAAGCACAGCACAGTCCCTAAAGAGCTTTAGGGTGAGATGGAGGGAGTCACACAGGGAGCAGCAGGACTCTCACTGCTCTGAAGGCAGAGTGGCTCTCCTGGGAGCACCTTGGCTCCACACCCCATCCCTTCCCCATTCCTGCAGCTCACACTCCCCTGCAAGGGAGCAGCCTGCCTTGCCCCTGCCCCTTCCTGCTCCACCCAGGGCACAGCCTGCCTTGCCGAGGAGCAGAGCAGACCTTCTGGTTCCTGGGCTGCAATCAGAGCAGATCACTGGGTGAACTTCTGCCAGAGGCCACAACTGCCTGACTCACTGCAGAAGATCTGTCCCCACCTATGTCTGCTGTAGATACACACAGCTAAACAAACTCCATCCTGGCAGGCAGGCTCCCAAAAGCCCAAGTCCCACTCTTCACTTCCACATGCACCGTTCCAAGTTCTGCTCAAAAACAAGAAATGAAGTAATAGTCTGATTTTCCTTAAAAAAGTCAATTTATTGAAATTGTTTAAACACTTTGTACAAGTTCCCAATACAAGCATCTGCTCCCTGGCTCAGGGTTAATGCAAATACAAAAGCACAGACTTCAGCAGCTCTTTATTGTGACCTGAGCTGCCACCTCCCAAGACAAGAGGTCTCCCGAGGCAGCTGCTGTGCACAGGCAATTCCCCATGGAGAAGGGGATGCCACATGGCTCAGCTCCAAGTACAGGCCAACATCAACTCAAGCCTGAAGCAAATGCTCTGGTTGGTTTCTTTTAGTAACTTTATGTTGCAGGAGTCAGGTAAAACAGAGGTACAAGGCTTGTACAGACCATCAATGTGGTACATAGCTCAGCCAGAGGCTCTCCCTGTCTACAGAAGGAAATCAAGAGATCTGATGCCTCTGAACATGTACACAATTATAAAACCTGGTCAGGAGCCCCAGTTTCCTTCTATACAAAAGGGTTGAGCTTTGGAGAAATGGCACCATCCCTCCTGGAATTACAAGACTTAACTCCTAGTGTCAGCCAACACCAAGCGACTGTGTGTTTCAGGAGAAGAGGTGGGAACCTTTGATGAACAGCATTATTATTTTTTTTATGACTCAATATGCAAGGATGGTTATATCTTTAAAATGTTTGTTTCCTCTTCTTTGGTGAGCTTGGAGTACAAGCAAATGCCATAACCTTTGGGTCAGTTTTCTTGGAATTTGCCTTCATATCATCACTGAAAGTGTTTACAAGAAATAGACAGGATGGAATGGCAGCATGTGAGGTATCCTCGGGGAAACATCAGGGAGTGGCAGTGCATTCAGTTTGGTTTAACACAGCTAGCTGCATCAGGCAAATAGAGATTGGGAAACCAAGCCCAAACGAGAAAGACTCGAGGAAAGAGGAGAGGGTTAAAAGGTGATCTGTAACACACATAAGGGGATAAAGCCTCAAGCTCAGCTGTCAGGGAGAAACAATCACTGGCAGTGCTCAGTGTTCAAGGAACAGCCACAGCCTCACCAGGGACACGCAGTGAAAACAGAAGGCAATCCTTTTCCTTGAGCTCTTCCCTGGCACCAGGGAAACCTGCAGATGCTTTGGGAGTCTGATAACTTCTGTGGTCTCTACTTTACACTGCATCTTCCATTGGCCAAAAGCATGTGCACAGACAGTGTGGATTTCTGCTTAAGTCACAGCAATTTGTTTCTGACCCTTTGTCTGGGTGGGAAGAAGGGTGCTGAAGATGATGCCAATAAGACAATACAAGAGCATTTTTCATCTCTTCAAACATTCCTACATGTAAAGTCTTTTCCCCAGAATTATGTTTCCCCTTAAGCTATTTGTTTCATCATTTTGCATATAATATATGTTCCTTTAATTTCTACACACACCACACTGGGTTCTAACTTAATGGGATATGTGACTGAATTGTTACCATCTAGTTTTTTTTTAAAAAAAACACAACTAAAAAAAAGCACCAACATCCGTCTATAAAAACAGTATCGTTTTCCCTTTTACTCCCAAATACTAAATTTAACCCAAGCTTGGAGGTTTCATCTTTCCAGTGGCAATACCTATGAATCTAGGCTAGCCTTCCTCCACGGGCTGGGAGAGAAAGGAGAACTTAGGTCCAGTAGCAAAGAGGATTACAAAAATATACACATTTTGGGAGAAGAGGAAGGCAGAACCTAGAGCTTGGACTCTGCTCAGGACAGTGACATTGTAGTGTCCTCGCCAAAATGCTTTCACTACCAGTGCTGGTGGTTCTTCTTCTTTGTTTCATTATACATAATCCTTCCCCGTGGAGGAGGCATTTTTTGGGTAGCCTCGGGTGGGTGGATATGAAGTTTCTCTCCGCGGACAGGAGCAGCAGAGGAAGGATCCCCCCAGTATGGCCAGAGATGAAGCTGCCCAGCCAATGAAGAGAGCTGACCCAAACTCAAATCTGGGGAAGGAAGAAGGGAGAAAGTGAAAAATGACTGTAATCCAGGGGTATTACTTGTAGTAATACATTCACACAAAACAGAAGGAAGCAGAAATTGGGATGGATGTGGCTTCCTACAAGGCAGCAGCTTGAAGCAGTCAGGTTTTGCTGATCCTCAAAGCTCAGAGCTGGGTGTGTCCAGTATTTTGGGTCACCCCCAACAGCTGTGGGCCAAGTTTCTGTGCAAAGAAAGCCTTTAGCATGTAGCGGGGGAAAAAAAAAAAAAAATTACAGAAGTCCCACCAGTGAGATCTCTGATGCTGCCTTAAAGCCAAGACCCAAGAGCCAAATGGATAATCTGGTCCCAGCTCTTTTCTGCACAATTCGAAGCCAACCCAGCTAGTTCAGAAAATTCCCTTCTTTGTTTTGAGCTGCTGCTACTCAAAACTAAGGCCTGTGAGTATTTATCATGCTAAACTATAGCGTGCTTTGCCAAATGGGTCAGTACCTGGTGTTGACAGGGGTGAAAGGGTCATAAAAGGCCCGAGCCACTCTGTTGCCGTACCACGACGTGGCCACCAGCGCTGCCAGACCTGCATGTAAAGAGAACACAATGTCACTGGCTTAAGGAAAAACAATCAGCAAAATCACTGCAGCAGAATCAGCATCTGGAGTAAAGCTGAGCTGCTGCTACCCTGGAAGTTCTGAGCTGTTTCCCATAGTGCTGGTTGGCAGAGAAGTTAAGAACAGCTTTGAGGTTTCCCACAGTTACGCTGCAGCAAAGGCAGGACTGCTCTGCTGACAGCCTTTCTTCACTGAAGCAGGGTCAAACTCAGCTCTGCCAACAGATATGGAAAGCGTGAAGTCCATATAGAGAGTGCAATGCCAGTGCCAGGATGCCCCAGGTAGCCTGACCTACTGTGCCAAAGTCCTCTAAGTACTTCCCAGACCAAAATGCTCTTGGAGTAAGACATCAAGCCCTCCCACATCCCTCACACGATACATGCCACCTAGGAGACAGCACATATAACACATCTCTATGTTACCAACCTGAAATGATGAAGATCACCCCACCGAAGACAGCCATCCTCATCTTCTTCACCTGGTCATCTTCCATGCACTTCATGCATTTCATGCCTGTCACAGCGACAAACACTCCAACGAGCCCCAGGAGTATTGAAGCCACCATCAAAGCCCTCGTGGCCTGCAGACTGCCTGGAAGACATTAAGATTTGAGTTACCCACAAAGAAAACTCAAGATACAAATCAAAATTCAAATTACTGGGCTCAGCAATCATGTATCTAAATATTCCTGTTCCCTGGTACACAGGATACATCCAAGCAAGACATTCCTTTTCAGCTTTAGTCTCAATACTGTCATGGATCAGGATCAGAGGACTCAGCCTCTTCTAAAATGCATGGCAAACAAGGGCATGCAGTGGTTTTTGCAGGAAATGACCTGGGAATTGCCCTCAGACATCTTTTGTTCCTTGATCATTTGAATCCCAATTGGAAGGACGTATCTGTTTATCAAAAGAAGTATTCAGATTTAGGCTCTACCTTGACAAAGTACTTAAGCACACATTTTAATATGAATAGTGACATACATATGAATAGTCCCACAGCAGACAGCAAGGCCCCTTTACTGCTCAACACTTCCAAAACCTGTCTTTTATACAAATAACTCAGTGCTGATTTAGATTTTCTTCTGGTGCTAAATTCTCCGTTTGAGTCCCAGAAGGTACAAAAATACAATTGAAAAAGAAATAGGATTTTCCCAGCCAATTGAAAAATACAGTTGTCTTCTTTTCCACTTAAAATACTTATCTTAATTGACTCAAAAGACACTCAAATGCTTTAAGAGCCTCTAATGCTTTTGAAGAGTTGGAACATGGGGTGATGCCTCCCCTAGGCAAGCACTGAATTTGCCTGAGTTCTCAGGAGACAGACTTGATGTACTTTATTGAGGGTTTGGTTTTTATATGGACTCATCTGAAGGCAGACACACCAACCCTATGAATGTGAGCTACTAACTCAGATTTTCTTGATACCAGACAGAAAGTAAAACAGTGATATAAATTAAGTCATTACTAAAACAACCCTCAGGTGACAAAACACCTGACTAGCACGGCATTAAAAGCCTGAGCTTTATTGTCTGGCAAATCAGGCTTGTTTGAACAGCATGGATTTTAATACACAGCCCTGTAAAGCCCTGAGAACAAACAGGTCTGGTTAATAAAAGGAATAAGCTCCAAGGAGCATGCTGTAACCAAGGCACAAGTGTCCCCTGACACAGAATCTCAGGTCTGGAGCTCACCCCTCAAAACACCCTGACTGCATCCTGGCAGAGCTGTGCAGAGCATTTCAGGCTTTAACAACTGCAAGACTTAAGCCTTCAACAGAGCACCTGCAGACCCAGTCAGGGCTAGCATGGTGAACCCATCTGAGTCCCTGACACAACAGTGGGCTCTGTGGCTCAACCTGAAACTCAGGGCTCAGACCGGACACTGGCCACAAGGAGAGCAAAGCCACACAGCCACCCTCTGCAGCTCCTTTACTACACTTTGTCCCACAGAACTGCTTGTGCAGGAAAACTCCTGTGACCCACACCACCACCAGGCTCTAATTCTGCTTCAAAACAGATCTGGATCTGCCCCTTCACACACAACCTCATTGTTCTGTAAATAGATTATGAAACCAGTTACAAACAACACAATGAAGAGACAATAATCAGAGCAACAGGAAGAAACACACTTTCATAAGGTGAGTATTGGCTTTCTTGGGAAAAATTCCTCAATCAGCTTGGGTGATGTCATCTCTCACGTCCTTCAAAGGGGAAGGTGACACACCTCCACACCACCCATGCGTTAATCAAAACCCATCTGCTGCACCGAGTACAGAAACCCATTAACAAAGCCATTTGCCACTTTAGCATAAATCACTGCAGTATCCAAACTCGTTTTTAATTGATTTATCTCCAGTGTCAGAGATTACACTCCAAAAGTAATTTCTACCTTACAAAAGTAATGCCAACATTCAGAAAGACTTCAACTGACAGTTTGCCACCCAGGCAACCAGTTCAGCTGCCATACTTTTAAGGCTAAATTGTGCCCTACAGCAGCAGCTCTGGAGAGGCCCATGGCTGAACACCAGTTTGTACTAGGCATGGTAAACCGTACTTTCTGCAGAGGTACCAAACCTGTTTTATCAAGACTACAGTAAGCTGGGCTCAGTCTTGCTGTGGAAGAAATGACTTTATAGGAGAGGGTTTTGAAAGAGTTCTTTCAAAAAGCTCAAAATAGGCAATGCTATCTCTAGAAACTAGAAAACCAGTTATAAGGGTGAGAAGAAACATTTCACCTTCACACACAGTGCCAAGGGACAAAGACACGAAAATGCCGGAAAAAGTTTCTATGACCTCTAAAAACCCAACTACGAAACCCGTTGAAATCTCAAGATGTACAAGTATTAACTGGATGCATGCCACGACAGCTTTGCAGAAGCAACTGAACAAAATAGAGCATTGTGAGCATTCCCCACAGCTGCCCACTCTCAGCCAACGCTGGTGGGACAACTCCTGGTGCCCTCGCCCCCTCCTTATGGTATAAGGGGACAGAAACATGGAGGAAACTTGCAGTGGGACAGAAGGACAGGTTAGAGCCTTTGCAGAACATTCTGTTCCTTTGTTCCAAGAAGCTGTAATGTGACATGACTGTGTTAGCCAACCATCCTCCACCCGCCTGAGCTCCCAGCACAGCCTGGGAGGCAGCGCTTTTGTCCTCCTACCACTTTTGCAATGTGTGCAGTGCACTGGCCACAGTTAATCATCACACAAGCTACCAGTTATTAACTACACATTAACAGACGCGCTGTCAGTGGAAGCTGCACATCCAGGGGCTGGGAAAGCTACTTTAATAATAGTTCTGTTGTTCACACGGGCCTTTCAGATGCTTTAAAAATCCAAAATTATACCAGTACAATATTGTCTCAACCTGCTAAACAGGATGAGCTACCGACAGCAAGTAGAAGTAATCCACAGCAATTTAACTTTACAACTTCTACCATATTAGAGGGAAAACAGGATTTCCCCCACACTCCTTGCTGCTGCAACTGTCTCGCCAACAGGAAAGCCCAAGCAGTCTTGGGAGCCCTTGGGGAAAAAAAAAGTCCTACACAAGGTGAGACAAACTGGTCTGGCACCAAACAACAGCTGTTAGATGGCAACAGTATTTTGTCAATATAAACCAGTACTGACTCTGAAGCCAAGCCTTTTGATTGCTGGTAAGCAATGTGTACATTTTCAAGTCACTCCAAGACACAATGACAGACACGGCCTGAAAAGCCTATAGCAAGAAAGCAGCAAGAACTGAAGAACAGAGGCTTAAAACCACTGATGACAGTTAGTAAGAAATGTGCATTCTGCAAGGCATAAAACATTACTAAAGTCCACACACATGCTGCTGCAGCTCACACCTGTTTCACAGAATAAACCCCACTTGTTTTAAAAACATACTAAACAAACCATTCAGAATTATTGTCAGTGATTTTGGACACAAACAACCTTATTCAGTTTATCTGAAGCCTAAGTAATATTTTTTCCTTCC
Source organism: Vireo altiloquus (assembly GCA_013396875.1). Classification (NCBI taxonomy): domain Eukaryota; kingdom Metazoa; phylum Chordata; class Aves; order Passeriformes; family Vireonidae; genus Vireo; species Vireo altiloquus. The sequence goes on along the minus strand of VZRF01005175.1, from coordinate 846,197 downwards.
CACAACTATCAACTGAGACAGAAGTAATTACTGGTAACTGCTTAGTTATATAAAAAAATACTTCAGTATTTCACCTGAAGATGTTTGAGGGTTTTTTCTATCATCCCATTTCCTTATTCAATGTGTTTATGTCATTTATATTACAGAAAAGCTGCTGGGAAAGTGCCATGGGATTTTTGTAATGCCTGTTTGTAAGGCAAAATTGCTGTAATGGCTCTGTGTGCAGATTATTCTGATAGGGATGCTCATCAACTGCCTTAATTTAAAATAAGGACTTTTCCTTCCCTTCCCATGGGACTCCATCCAACTAACTGATGACAGAATATAGGTTAAACAGATGCTGTGCAGCTCCCTCTAATCCTTTCGGGGGAAGTTCCCCAGGAGTTACAAGCCCCCCTGCAGTATAGGAATCATGTTCCACTGTCCACCTCCAAGGGAAGTCAGCAGCCTTCAAGGCCTTCCCACTGGGGCTGCACGAAAGCTGTGTCCCCTGGAAGGAGAGGGATGTGAGATCCTGCTGGCCTGCCCTGCCTGCCCGTGAAAGTTACTTTTGTGCAGGAGACAGGGAATGAAGAACTGAGCAAGCAGTTAACAGCTTCAGAGGTGGCCAGCAAACATGTGCCACACTTTGCAGTCATTCTCACTGCATCCAAAAGCTGCTAATGCCTTGGATGCTTTCAACCCCCTTACCAGACTCCGCAAAGGCCCAACCTGCATACCCATCAGCATCAGATTCCAGTCTGGACACTTTCAAAGTGCCTCCCTACAAGTCTAGATGACTGTACAGAGGCATCGAGGCAGGACAGGGACTCTGAGTCCTGTTTCTTGACAAAATGGGAAGGTTGGGAACTCCTCACTGCATGTCCAGTGCAAAAGAGGCAAGTTCAGTAGGTAACGGTGGCCTTGTACTCTGCCTGTCTGAAAGCAAGCAAGGTTCAATGCCCTCCTACACTCACTGACAAAGATTGGTGGCAAGACAAGCATGGTACCACCATTTCCAGATCGCTGGTCAGAGGAGACCTGTGCAGCCTGTTTTCCCACAGAGCCTGGAAATTCCCTTACCAAGAAGAGATTTAGTAACACATAGTAACACCAGCTACTAAAGCTGCTTAGAAGCTGCTTGTAGAGCAATAAAGCCAGTGTGTTGCAACAGACTCGCATCCCCTCTTGCAGACACACCAGGGCACTGCACAGAAACAGCCTCGGTGGCATTCCAAGTAACCCTCTACCTTCTCAAAGCCAGCACAAGTGAGACTGTTTTATCACTCAATCATGACTTTTCATCAGGAAGGAACAGGGATTGAGAAACACAGTAGCAAATTAACCCTTAACCCACATGAAAGCACAGATACCAGCAGGTTCTACCTGCTTAATCGAGATCTAAAGATGGAGAATTGGACACATGTCCCTCATGCTTTGTCCCTCCCTGGGCCACCCTCCCAACTCCCCTACCACCAGAACCAAGCAGCAGTAACCTGAGCATGAACTGTTCCTTCCCCCCGCTCAATCTCTTGCCCAGCTCCTGGAACAGGCTCAGCCAGGGTGGTAAAGGTGTAGGAGGGAAGACTCCACATTTCAGCGATGTTGCTTGACCCAGAGGGCATTCAAAACCTTGTTTATTTTCTGGGCTAGGGCACAAAGCCTCATTGTGGATGTACTAGGTTTGGTGATGAAGTGATAGATGAGTCTCAGCTTGTCTCAAGCACAGAACCTCTCCCAGCAAAACCCAACAGGTCGATGAGTATCTTCAGCTAAAACAGCCTAGACAGGATCCAGAACAACATCTGCTCTGAACAGGAGAATGTGGTTAGGTGGGGCCAAAAACTTTTAGAGAAATGTACCAGGAGCCCTACTCCCTCCTATCTGGGAGTCATCTGGGGCCATCCCCCTGAGACCCCGAGGAGCACAAAGCTGAGCTAAGCTCCATGGACCATGCTGGAGGGCCACAAGAACAATGCTGAGGCTGTGCAACAAAGCCTTGTTGCAAGGGTGGCATTTGTTGCCTCTATGTCTGCGTGTGGCCACGCACTGCTTTTCACGTAAGCCAGCAAAACGCAGCCTTTCTGTTGCCTGAATAGGAGCAGTGACATAAGCCCTCAGCTGAACACAGCTGTGGGAGAAGTGCCAGCACGGGTGCACTCCAGCAGTGTGCCCACACGGGAAGCTGGAGGCCCCTCGGTTGGCTAATGGTGCTCACCAGCTTGTGCCAACCCCATCTCTGCCTCGCAGCCAAACACTGGAACATCCAGAGCAATGGCAACAGCTACCAGATACTCCAAAGCTTGCTGGCAAAGCCTCCCAGCATTCCCACAAACACGAGTTACTGCAGGTGCAGGAAGGTTCAGTCCTTTCTATAGGGACAACGTAATTACAGATCTGAGCCTCTCCCATCGGCGCATGAGGCTCTGACATGTGGCTCAGAGCACCTGGGGCATGCAAAGCTCTGGCAGGAAAGCGTGGCCAGGCAGAAGCTCTGCCCACATAGCTGTGCCATCCTCACCAGGACACAGATGAATGCAGTATGGGAGCTCTCCACTGCACCTGTCCCGGGGTGTGGCTCTTGAATTGCCTGTAAACGGTTTGGGGGTTTTGTTTTGTCTTTTTTTTTTTGACATCTCCACCCAAACCAGCACTGCTGGTCTCTGCCCAAGCCTATGTGGCTGTAAGACCTCGAAGGGACACCAGGAGGGAAAACGACAGATAAGGTATATGTCCCCAGGCAAGATCTGCTTTCAAACGGAAAGGTACCGTTTAAGCAACCTGTGGGACCGCAAGTACGAGGAGCCCTTTTGCCAGCCCTCACTGGTTTTCCCTGTGAAGATAACATCCCGAGATATTTGAGAATTCTCAGTCATACTGTCCTGCAGAGCTCGGCGAGAAAAGGCCACTACAAGCTCAGCCTCGGTCCCTGTCACCTCCCTCCCCCGCAGCCCTGGAAGAGAAGAGCCCGTATTGTTCGCTGGACAAAGGTGAGGGGAGCAGCCGGTTTCGGTGTTCAGCCCTGAATGGGCCAGGTCTGGAGGGCCTGGGGCAGGTTTGGGGGAGTCTGTTCAAGGCGAGCTCAGCAGGAGGGTCTCATTTACAGCACAAAGGGCTGCACACAGCCCCCGAGGCAAGGTTACCTTTCGCAAGCCATCCAGGGGGCGGATGGAGATTCCTCAGCTACTGCTGGCATCTTCGCCCCCCACCCCCAGTGAGAGATAAGAGGCTTGAAGCTGAGCTTACACATAATTACCACTCCGAGCACCCCGGACTGCGCGCTCAGCCCTGCCCCGATTAGCACAGCCCCGCACCCCGCGAGTGCCAAGTGGGTGCGCCGCGCTCCCGATGGGAGCAATCCGCACCTCCGCCGGCTGCAGGGGAGCAGGAGGGACTGATGTGGGCTGGCCACGAAGGTGGCTTCACCGCGTGACACACAGGAAGGGCTGGTGGCAATCGGACTCGGGGACAACTCCCCGCGGACCTCGGTTTACGTGAAACTGCCTGCTCATTCCTTTGGGAAAGAGAAGGTGACCAAGGTGGCAATTATTATTTTATTAATTAGGGAGGGATGAGGGTGTTCCAGGACTTGGGATGAGACGAGCGGTATTGAGAAAGGAGTTCATTTTTTTTTAAACCCCTTTGGGCGTCAGCATAAGTTATCTGCCCCAGCGCCCAAGAAACAGCCCTCTCTGAAACTCCAGTTCGGCTGGAGCACCCCAGTGACACCCCAGCCAGCCAGGCTGCAGCTCCTGCTTGCATGAGATGGCTTCGCCGTCCCATGACAAGATAAGAGACCCAAAGATTATCTCGGCACACTGGCCTACCTGAGAATTACAGGCAGTGCAACCTGGGCAGGAGGCCAGCTCACCTGCCAGCTCTCTGCTTAAAAGCTCCACGGGAGCAGCAGCGACTTTCCCAGAAAACTAAAGACCAAAATAGTCAAAGGCAAACAGGATCCGTGCTCCAACAGCCCACTCCGGCCACGCTGCTGAGCTCTGCTCCCGCTCAGCCGTGCCCAGCGAGGGCAGCCCAGTCCTTGGCTGGACCTTCACAGCCAAAAACTCTTGTTCGCAAACACGGCGCTTTCCGGAACACACGTAGAGAATCTGACCTTTCCCGCCCCCGGGACATTTTTTGGGGGGGACGGGCAGGGGACTGCGGGGCAGCTCCGGCTCCTTTCCGGGCACTGCCCCCCGAGTGCCCCCGCTCCCCCCCCGGGAAGGCAGCACTGCCGAGGGCTCCCCAAAGGACAATCACCGGGGAGTGACCCTCAGCTCCGGCGGGGAGAGCCACCGGGGAAGCCCAAGAGACACGCATCCTACCCCGACAGGATGAGGAATGATGAAAGAGATGGGGATCCAGAGCCCTGCACCTTCAAGACCGAAGGGACAGTCTGAGTAAATCCAACGGGACAGAGACCGTAACACCCGATAGGAGTGGCACCCCCATCGCGACAGGCACTTGGCGGGGCTAAGGGTGTGGGGACCACGACAACAGGACATTGGAGGTGCAACAGGAAACCCAGTCTAAATACTTTTCGGGCCAAGCTCCGACGCGACCTACGGGACTGGTACCCTCCGCCCCGACCGAAGCAAGAGGCGCTGGGGCGGAGGGGATGGCCCCGACGGGACGGGCACCCCAACACCCTCACCCTCCCAAGCCCCAACTTACTCTCCAGCTTGAGCAGCGAGTCGTACACCTTGCACTGGATCTGCCCCGTGCTCTGCATGGCGCACGACATCCACAGCCCCTCGTAGAGCGCCTGGGCCGTGACGATGTTGTCCCCCGCGTAGGATGCCATCTTCCACTGGGGCATGGCGGTGCTGATGATGATGCCGATCCAGCCGAGGAAGGCCATGACGAAGCCCAGGAGCTGCAGCCCTCCGCTGGCCATGTCTGCGGCCCGGGGCTGGCTGGGTGGTGGCGGTGAGGGGACGGGGAGCGCGCGCCTCAGTGTCCCGCGCGCCGCTCTGCCGCCCGCGCGCCGCCCCGCGCGCTCTTAAACCCGCGCCCAGNCGCGCGCCCCCGGACACTGGCGCCACTGACCCCTCCCTCAGGGCTTCACCCACACCCGCGCGCCCCCGGACACGGCCGCCACTGACCCCTCCCTCAGGGCTTCACCCAGACCCCCACCCCGCCCTGCCCCTCCCTTTGGAGAAAGCCCTCCCGGAATGGTCCCTTCTGTCCCCTACGGGGGGGTGAGTTGGCACCCCTGGATGCTTTGGCACCTCCAAAGGGTGCCCTGGCTGTGCTCGTGGGTCTGCCTCCTCCTAGAGCTGGGGCTCCTGAGAGCATGAACCCCCGCTCGCCTTCCCTGGGACTGGCAGCCCGCCGCTGTCCTTTACCTGCTGGAGCTGGAAACTTGGCTCTCCGGCTCTTCCTCCCTCCCGGAGCCAGCACAGTGGGCAGGGAAGTGGGGATGGGGCTGTGCCAGTTCCACCTGTCCAGCTGCCGTGTGTGTGACCACCTTCCCCAGCCCACCTCAGTGCCGCCAGGCAAGGCAGGAGGGCATTTCCCTCCGGGCAGATTCGCTGCCTGGCTCCTGGACATGCAGCACACGTGGGATAACCAGCCACAGAGGAGGCAGTAGAGCAGCCATGGGAATTATGAGTACTCTGATTTTGAAGGGCTTTCGGAGAGGCAGCTGTGCAAACACTCATCATCCACGTACAAATCCAAACTTTTGAACCTACCATTTTAACAAGGACTGTGTCCTGTACACCTCTGCATTAGTGGGAGAAATTTCACTTCAGTGATTTGCTAAGGTTTATTGAACCAGGGGATTACAGACCAGGAAGGAGAGTCCTCTCTCTTGGGTGTGTATTTGTCCAGTTACTATAGTTTCCCTTTCTCCTGCTTGAATATTTGAATATTGACACATCCGGACTCAGAACAGGCAAAGTGAGGAAATGCTGTCTCCTTCAGAGGGCACGGCATGGGCTGGGCGGTGCTGCCTGCTCCCACCACAGGCTGGATGGAGGGGTCCTTCAGCCTGGACCTGCTGTAATCCCAGACTCTGAGATAAAGAGGTGGTAATTCCTGATAAAGGTCCTGCTGGAGGTAAGGATGGGGTTGCATTGTTTTGACACCGTGTTTTGCTGCATTCTGATGACTTAGGAGATTTTGCTGGAGCTGCATCCTGAGATTTGCAAACAGACAAACAAACTGGCTCGTGATTACCTGACCTGCTCTGTGCAATGCCAGGGGGGTCAGAGGGGAGAAAAGCCACTGCAATCTTGCCCCACCAGCCAGAGACAAAGCAAGGCTGGTTTGCTCTGAAAACACTTGCGGCTGCAGGTCCCCAGTGTCCAGGCAGCAGTGCTGGTGTGATGAAATCCACCCCAGTTTCCTGGTAGCAAACTTTTCCAGTCACGGTTTTTTTTTCACTTTTGAAGGAATAGGGAGCTGTGACTCTGCATCTGAAAAAACGGTGTTTTCCTGTGTCTCCATGGACCACAGTTTTATATTTCTGGGAGCGAAGAAGAAGAAAGCAGCAAAGTTTTCTTTGGCAATGCAGAGGTGACAAAGTAGATGCATTTATCTGCATATTCATGAAGAACTGTGATGCAGGGAGCAGGGAAACCAGCATGGTGCTGGCTGTTGGAACTGGTTCCTGCGAGGAACAGTCCCTTGCCTCGTAAAGAGGCAGGGCAGAAACTCATCCGAATCTAAGGAGAGTTGGAGTTAGGAGAGTCTGGATTTGATCAATGACATCTGTATAGTCATTTCAGTCCAAGGGTGTCCATCTGCAGAGGAATGTGCAGTGTTCCCAGTGCTTCAGAGCACTGAGCTGACTCACCCCTCTCCTGACCCTCCTGCCAGCCCCCACCCCGACAGATTGGGCAGCTCCTCACTGACTCCTGCAGGGCAAGGTCAGATCTGGATAGGGTTAAAAGTCACCAAGACACTTTTAGCAGGTTTAGATCCTTTGTCTACAGGCTCTGAGCAGCCAGGAGGGGGAACAGGACCATTCTGTATGGGAAGGACTTGGACTTCATGCTGAACCTTCTAGGAAAGTACAGGGAGGAGTCCCGGGTGCCAATGATCCAATTGCACTTGTACTGGGAGGGACACCAAGAGTGGTCTCGGGGAAATGCAGGCACCAGCATGTGATGAATGTTGTAGCACCCTGACGGTGCTGCTAGCTCTTGGATGGACTGAAATTCATGACCACTCTTTCCTTGGGAAAATTTGACTTAGGATTTACCTTACAATTTATCCCAGTGGCACTTTTGCGACAGTTTGTGCCAAATCTGTCTGTAGTGTGAGTCTGACTGCTCGCTCATGCAGTAGGACAGCATGTGTGCTCAGTTTCTTCCCCTTCCAGGAGGCCACAGAACTTAGACTGGAGACAGCAATACTCTGTGAGGGTTACTGTGGGATTACAGCCTAGGCCTGCATGGAGATGGATGCTGTGCTCCTGAGGGGCTGTACAGCCATCCCACTGCTCCTCTGTCCCCGACGGTGCTGCACTGGGCAGTGCTACAGGGTGACAGAGTGGCCTTGGGTCAAACAAGGCCAATGAAAGGCAGTAAGGACACACATCCATGTGCTCTCGGACCTCCCACATCCTCACAGGCTGCAGCACAAGCTGACAGTGTCTCTGACTACTGAACATCCCTGACAATCTGTACACAGAGTTTACACAGTCCCCACATGCACAGTACCAGCCTCATGAACACCCAGTTTGGATTTTTCTTTCTAGGGACAATTTGAGGTTGATACTTTTTACTCGCATTTCATTAAATGTTTCAAAACCCAGAAACTATTTCTGTGGAATCATCAAAAGGAATTTACATAGCAAGATAAACACTGAAACTCCACTTTCCCCCTTCATCACTCATCAATGTTCTCAGTGCTCTGGAATTTGCAGAGGATTTTACAGTATCCCTAAGAGCACCTAGTCTCCTCTTCTGAACTTCCTTCCTTTCTTTGAGACATAAAATATCTTATTTCTTTTATTGGATGATTTTCTGCACTGCTTCAATGGGCAAAATAAAACCTCTTTTTACTCCATAATCACTGTCTTTCCTCCTCTGCCTGAAGTTCTTTTGGATTTTTTTTCATTGGAAGTCCCGAAGAGTTTTCACTCTATTTTCACCTAGTTTTTATACTTGACTTTTGGGAAATACCATTTCTTCAGATCATTAATCTCAGCTGAAAGACCTGGGCTTATCCAAGATGTTGCAATGTCCTCTGTATTCTCTAGGCTAAAGGTACTCCCGTAGTGACAGTCCTTAGTGATTGGCCTGCCCGTAAGTAAACATGCAAGTTGAATTTTTTGTCCTTTACAATAGCATGACAAAGTGAGAAGAGGCGTGTGCACAGACAGTCCCCGAAATCAAACTGGGATGTTTCTGTCCACAGGTGGAGAAACTCCTCTAATTGTTCGAAAAGATTGCCCTCATGAGCCACAGCCCCGGCTGCACTGGCCAAATGCTCAACACCTTGCTCATGTCACTCCCTTGGGGGGTGTGAGTCAGAGAGCAGCCTGAGTGCTGTACTCAGCAGAGATCTGAGCTCTGTGGGTAGTAAACGATACCTGTTTCCTTTTCTGGCAAAAACAAGCTTTAACACTTGCCAGGACTTGCAGGTGAGCAGCCTGGTTTCCTCTTCTCTCAGACGTTTCTCGGGGAAGGTCTCACTGTGTAATGCCTGCATTTGGGAAGCACAGGCTCACGCATGGTTCTCTGTCCTTGTGCACACTAAAGCTGATCCCCAGACTCTCCTGAATTCATCCTTGAGCTACAACTCATGTATAAGGGTAAACATCTGATTATAAGTTATTGTAAGTATGGGCAGGTGCGCAGAGCAGCAGGTGTGCAGAGCAGGCACAGCTGCCCTATTCTGGTTTCAGAGTGAAGGCACAAGCTCCATAACTGGACCAGAAAATGGGAATGGCTAGACAACAGCACTCCAGCCCATATTTCTGGTGGCAGCCAGTGGTAGAGCCAGAAAATAATGCAAGCACAGTGACCCTTCCCCAAAATGTGTTACAGCCTGCTCTGATCCATGTCTGAATATATCTTGAGCTGGTGCCAGTACTTTTAACTTTAATTTTATTCACTCAATTTTCCCTCCATAAATTCAGCTGGATTTTTTAAACTTCTGGCACTTGCAGCATTCTGCAGGAAGGAGTTTTGCAGATTTATTCTGCACTTCACAGGAAAGTGCAACACCTTGTTTCTTTTGAACCCTATGACTTCATTTGAAGTTCCCAAGGTTCAGTAGGAAAAGGGCAGACTGGTAGATCCACATGCATTTAGCTCAGGTTTACATTGTCTAGAAAAACCTTAAAAAGACTTTGTTGTTTATCTGTGGGTTGCTTTTTCTTGTTTCTCTCCCACTTACTCCTCCATCCAGGAGAAACACCCCAGCTGAACCTTAGCTCCAAGCACTGTTTTGCAGGCAGCGCCCAGATGTCTTTGCCCAGATGTCAGGAGGATCTAAGACCTCTGCAGATCTTCCCTGGGATTAGTCAGGATTGTGTCCAGCCCGGTCTGCAGTGAGGGGCAGACTGTGTTTGACCCTGGTAGCAGCTGAAGCAGCCAAAGATCACATCTTGCAGGGCTGGAGAGGGCAGCAGCACATGGAAAGCTTAACCCTTCATCTGCTGCTCACTCCTGAAGGGCTGACATTCCGTACAAAGTTTTACAAAAAGGTTGTTGGACAAATCTTCCTTCAAATGACTCCTACTGCCTAAAAACCACAGGGCAGTGAACAGCACCAAAACCAGAGCTTTTACCTGCACAGACAAATTGAAATCGTCATTTCCAGGAGCAAAGCTCAGATTTCCTCTTTGGTATTGAAATTTGTGGTTGATGGAGGCAGCATCAGTTGGAGGGACTGATGGGACTTATTTGATACTGATTACATACAGGGAATATATTCTGAAAATATGATTTAAAATATGATGTATTAATCATTCCTTCTCAAATACTGGGGAGAGAAACAGCATAAACCTATCTATGTTTGGTCAGCAGACATGACCTGGAATTCCGAATCAGCTGGAGATAAACCAAGCTAATAATCAACACTCCTCTTGCAGTCCTTCAAACATTCATATTTTCCCACCGGTTGTAATAAGGTTACAGTTCTGGGAGTAGTTTAATTCCGCTCTTCACATGATGGATTTCATCTGGCTGTAGCTAAAACGTGCTTACACGTAACACACTGAAGTTGTGTGAGGCTGGTTGAACTCCTGACTTCTCCAAAGCTCCCTCTTGTGAGGGCTCTGAAAGGAATCATACCTCCTCCCCGACTTCTCAGTTTTCACCTGTTACCTTTGATTTTCTTCTCTTCTAAATCAGCAACCAACAAATGACTACAGGGCCAGGACTGTGCCTCAGAACACCCCAAAAACACTGAAATCCTTCTCATCTGTTAGTAAGTGGTTTTGGCATGAGTAAAGCTGTACTTTGTGTGTCATTACCCACAGCTCTCAGATCTCAGGGCTTGCCCGTGCAAGGCAGTGAACTGCTGAGGAATAAAGGTGGTCCTGAACTTGGCTGCTCATGTGTTGTTTCCCAAAACAATACTGGAAGCTCGGATAGAGATTCCATGGCACAAAACCCAACCCTTGGAGGCCAAGAGATTTGACCCGTATGGTAGGATTTATTTTGTTTTCAGTTTTTCTATTTCAGTATTGTTCTTTCACTGGACATTCTGTACCAGAGGCCAGATAGAAAACAAAAGTCAGACACAATCAAATTCCTGGAAATAATGAGTTTCATAGTACTAGAGAGGTAATGCTGGGAAAAGCAGGGAGTTATGTGCTGTAGACAGAGGGTAGCTCTACATCATACCAACAAGAAATGTCATTTCAGAATGTATGAAACTAGTCATGGTGTCACGATGGGACAGGTGTGGTAAGGCATCTGGGGAAGGAAGGAAGGTTCAGCAGTGATGTGGCAGATGGAAAGTGTGCTCTGTCAGAAGGGTCAACCACAAAGTGTGGCCACTTTCCCCACCATGTGCCACTAGGAACACGTGGAGAGCAGCAGTTCCTAGTGTCACAGTTCCAGGGCAGGAGAGGGGAAGCAAGGAGAATAAGTGGGACCTGGGCCTGACTGAGAGGGAGACAGATCCATGTATGTGTGAGCGTCATACAGTGCATGAGGCATGAGAGATGTGTATCAAGATCCTGACAAAATAAAATTCGTCTTTGGTACCATCCATGGAAGAGTTTTCTAAGTGCAGATGGAAAAACATCTCTCCTATCCTCCAGGAAACGGACTCTGTGAAGACCTAACCCTTGTCATCTACCCATCCTGTTTGCTCTCATTGTGTTCCTGATGCCTCCAAGGTCTTGGTCCTGATCCTCCAAGACCAGTTATAGCAAGAATCACATTTCTACTCAAACCTCACCAAATGTCCACCAGGAATTCAGTGATGAGTGGTGCCCATACTCATTTATGAACTTGATGCCCTAGTTATGAAATTAAGTTCCTGACACTGGCATGAATCTGATCACCTTCAGAATCACCACTGAAAATTTTCCTCTTTGAAACAACCTTAGGTTGTTCTTCCTGAAATCAGATGAAGGAAGGAAGGGGGCATTGGAGTGATATTACAAAGAGATAGGGAGAAGATGCTTAATGACTAGATCTGAGGTCCTCCCCAGGAACCACTGTTCAGACAGTCCTGAAGACAGAGTTACCTCTGTGAAGTCAGAGTTACCACCATTTACATTGCTCAACCGCTGACCAAGTGAGCCATCAGGATCAAGCACCTGTGAGTCTGGTTTTTGGGGGCAACCTTCACACCAAGGAAAAGCCCGAGCTGTACTCAGCACTTTGTAAATTACTCAAAGATTCTCATCTCAGGACATGGCTATGTCTCACCCTTTTGTGCCAGGACCATAACCTCTACCCTTTTCCTAAGCCCTTACCACACGTCAGGTAATTGGTGACGGGAAGATAAAGTGCTCCAGTGTCCTTCCTAGAAAGGCTCTTCCATAAACTCTTTCCAGATTTCTAGATCAGACTGTTAGGTGAAATGCAAATGTTAGGAGATGAGGTTTCATGTGGTCTTCAGGTTGCTGAACTTAGCCCCTTTCACATGTTGCTCTGAATTCCTCTGGGGATCAATAAGACCAAACCTATTTGTGCCGTCCTTGGACACTGGAAAAATTCAAGATACACAGATTACTGAGCTGTAGGAAACCTTGTGACACAGCAGAACCGGTTAACAACTGCTCAGCATCCTTAGAGATACGCTGGCCTGGTAAAATCATCTTCCAAGCAGTTGTCTCTGGAAACTGAGAGGAGCAGAAGGATGGGATTTGTAAGTATTGGCATTCAATGTGCTTCTGTCCTCTTTAAGACACCCAAATCAGAGCCAGGTATTTCTGAAGCACCCAGTTGCCCCTACTGTGACCCACACGGCTGGATTTTTCAGTGGGGAGCAGGTTTAAACACTTAAATGTGGCCAGTTACTCCAGTGCCTACATGGGAGCGAAACCCTTGAAAAGCCTTGGCCGAGTGCAAGACCCACCTGCATTGAAAGCAGACCCGTGTGCTGGCAGAAGAGGAGGGAAGGAGTTTCTTCCCTGGACTTTCCAACACACCCTTTATCGCTAGGACAGGGAGAGCACACCGGAAACCCAAGGTCATATTTCAATGCCTGGAGGGAGTTTAAAATCCCAGTTATCTGGCTGGAGGTCAGAGGCTGGGGATGTTTCTCCCACAGCTGTGCCTCTCTGCTCGTGAAACTCTCCCTTAATCCCGATGCACACAGAGGCTTTGCCGATGGGCGTTTCGGGAGCACTCCGTGAGCCCACGCCCTGTTGACATAGAAGGTGCAAATGAAGCTCTAATCCTGAAACAGGGGGAGGGATGAACTCCTTAGGGAGAGCTTGGGGGAGGAACAACACATCGTCGTGAAGAACTGAGACCGGGCCCTACATGAATCAGGACCACCAGGGCAGAATAGCGACTGGATAGAAGAAAGAGGGAAAGGACATGCTGTGCTTTCTTCTCGTAGTGCGCAGAGACTCCGATGTGGAGAAGAGGATAGGATAGGGGAGAAAAGGGTAGCGAAAATGAAGACACTCCCTATAGAAATGCCCTGAGTGAGATGAGGACTGGAGTCATTTGTTGTTGTCTCCTGTCCCAGGGCTGGGACTGCAACTCTGTCCTTGTAGGGGATTTCCATCAAGGATTAAGTTGTCCTTCCCCTTCTTCCCTTCCTCCTCCATGGTTTTGTCCTCTAGCCTCAGCACAGCTTGCCTGCATATGAAGGTGGGGAGTGATGTGGTGTTTGTGAGACATGAGGGGCTCTGCTCATGATAATCTGCTCCACAGCAGGGGCGGAAACATCCCTGCTCTGTCCCTTGCCTGCACAAGGAGAGGGCTGGAGTGAAGGGGTGGCCTTATAGGAACCTTTGTTTGCAGTTGGCTTCTCCTCCTTGGCAGAGCCTGTGTGTGCACAGGGGGTACAGTGCCCCGGGGGTGGGGGCGCAGACCCGGGGGTCACTCTGTGCCAGCTCTGGGCAGTGTTCAGTGTGCAGTTTGGATGTCAAAAAGAAGGGGACAGTGAGTAGGTGGTAGCGACTGGTGCTAGGCAGGTGGGCAGACACTGATTTTGACAGACACAGCCCCAGAGCTCTTCAGGGAAACTCCTTGCAGACCCTCTACCCAAACTCGGCCCCGACTCATCTAACCGGATCTCAGGACTCTTTTGTGCTCATGCTCTGTGAATCACAGCAGCAACTGTTCTCTCCGAACCTCAGCTCTTGTCATCCTGGGTTTTTTATAGCAGACCAAACATCCTGTTACCAAACTGTGCATTTCTAACACAGTAGTTACTTTCATCTCTTTCTCGATGAGTCTCCCAGAGGGTCTCTCGTCACTCAGATAAGCAGGTTGGGGAGTATCAGCGAGAGGCACAGAGGTCTGAAGTGGGTGTTTCTTGTGAAGTGAGTCACAGGAGGGGCTGGATTCCAGCCAGGAGAGCCCCGCAGGGTGAGGCGCACGTACGGCCGCTCTCACCGCGCTAAGGTGTCCCCGGGGAGCAGCCGCCGAGCACAGACACAACACAAACCCCTTCCGCCGCGTCACCTCTCTTCCTGGGCTTTTCTCTGGTACTCCGGAGAGAGCTAAATGCTCACGGCTGCTCTCCCTTCCCGTCCTGAACGATTGCTAATAGTGGCGCAGTGCTTGTGCTTCACTTGCCTTTAATCACTTGCCTTGTATCAGCGCACGGGAAAGTTCACGCTCCTGCTGGGAAAGGCACCCTTGGATGAGGATGACGCCGCAGGGACGTGGCAGGGCAACAACAGCCCGCGGGGTTCCTGGGGACGAGGGCCGTGGACTGGAACTTGTGACATGCCGAGAAAAGGTGTGTCTGATGCACTACCCAGCTCCCCTGCCGGCACACACCCGAGCGGAGCTGGTATGCGGTGACGGCACCGAGTATTCTCTGGCGGCTTTCAGGAAAGCCCAGTGGTCACACACTCGTTTTCAGCGATACCCGATCTCACCGCGCCCAGGCACAGAGTCCTGCCCCGGTGCTCAGGAGGAGCGGGACTGTGACTCTTCGCTCTCCATCTAAAGGCACGTAGCCAGGGCCTCGTTTTCTCCAGCCCTACAATGGGCTTAGTAATACATCATTGAGATTATGTGTTTCTCAGGTGTGGGATTTCATAGGCAGCCATAAAACTAAATTTATTGTGCTGAAGAGAGCGTGGTACTTTGAGAACCTGAAAAAACTGTAATGAAATGCTTGTTTTAGCATTTATTGCTTTGGAGTGACTAAAAAAGCTGTTTTAAAGGAGTGTGTGCAAGCATCATACCCGTGTGTATAATACACATACAAACACAGTTTTTACTTACCAATCCTCTAAGATCTCATCTACCAGAACATGCCTTTACTTTCCTATTTCCCTTTAATCTTATGTATTTCCTACTTGAAAAATCATAGGTTGCTCAGAAGTCTTACCATTTTCCTTGGGGTTACTGAGCTAAGGCCAAGCTAAATCCCAAGGTTTTGTGACCATGTGAGCATGGCTGAAAAGGTACATTACATACTGCTCTGTAATTTACTTGTGTATACATCCTGTGCACACATGTCACTTCCAAGGAGCAATGCAGTGGAGGTGAAGACACTTAGAGGCCGTGGATGGTGATGTGTGAAGCAGGAAAATGGAGGGGGTACAACCAGGAGGGAGGAGTGGGAAGGGTTGGGCAGACAAACCCATGGAGCAGGAGAGCTCTTAGGGAAACCCCTTCCAAAGCTCTCCATCACCTCTGACCCCTGAGCCCTTCTTGCTGGACAAGCCCCTGGCCCTGAACATGAGTCACCTCACTGGGTGAGGGCTGCTTGCCTGTTTGCAGAAAGGTCTGTGTTTCATGCGTGAATGAACAGCATCACCACTTCCTTCTTGCTCCAGGCCCTCTGCTACACTATATATTAGACACTGAGGAAGTAAAGGCAGAACACCACCCTTTTTGTACTCATGGGACTGCAACCTCAGTGGGGTACTGCAAAAATGGTTTTGTAAGTAGACTGGTGACAACCCCAGCTCCCAAGACTGGCCGTAGTTTCTCTCTCTCTGTCTCTAACATAAATAGCTCGGCTTTAACGGAGAGCACAGACCACCTTGTGTTAATGAGTAATAAAAGCAATCGACCCATTATGCATTTGTCCCTGAGCTGGGGCTGAGTATAGTCAAGGTGGTAAAACTCTTATATTAGCAAAGTTTTTCTGCATCAGGCAGGGTAAAGCCTGGCAAGGCCAAGCTCTGACAATCAAATATTAGGATACCCTAATGCTTTTGTTAGTGTTAAAGCACAGTTAGCATATGTAGTACAGCCTACAAATTCACTGGAAAGCTACTCTGTCATGTCAGCCAGGTTTTGGGCTGTACAAAGACGACTTGGGAGGTTATTTTGGGAGAGCTGTTTTCTGAAGCTTAGGGGACATCTGTCATGCACGTTAGGAAAGCAGACCATGATGAGAAACTGCTACAGACTTTGCTTCAAGAATATGCTGACTTGTTTAAATAGAGATATATGTATCTTGCCATTTTCTACTAAATAAAGAATATTGTATTCTTTCTAGTAACTACAGCAGATTCTACAGGACTGTTTGGAGACATGGACCTAAAGAAAGAACAGGTATTGGATTGGTCTCTCCACCAGGTGAAAAATCATAAACTGTCTTCATCGTGTTGCACACTCTGGAGCAGAGTTGCATGAGGGAAAACTGGAGGATCCTGACCTGCTCTATTGTCCAGGCCAGGATGCTGCAGAGCCCCAAGCTAGATGCAAATGGCTGGAGCCACTTCCTGTCCCCAGTGACTCATGGCCAGGGAAGCACTGGCATCCTGCTCTAGGAAGGGTCACTCACCTGCCCTGCCCTGCAGGGAAGGTGAACACACGGAGGTGGAAGGAGCTGGGACAGCAACACATTGCTGGGCATGTGGAAAATAAACAAGACATCGCCAGGACTGCAATAATAGCTGTGGAGAGATGGAGAGAAGCACAGGCAGCACTGGTACCTCACACACTGCCTCCACCCCTTAGTGGAGTGTGCCCCTTGGTCTGATATCTGTGGAGCTTTGATGGGCAGAGCTGAAGGAACAGAGTATGATGTGCCCAGCACATAAGATTAGAAACACCTCTCTGGCTATTGCCATGGGAGATTTTCACTTTCCACCTCTGTCATGCTTGTTTTGAGACCCTTTCATCATGCACCAAATAAGAGAAAATGTCTCCTTTCTTTCCACTGGGCTTATCTTCTCTGAAAGTGGCTTGTATTTGGGCACAGGACAGAAGGAGAGGGCAAGGAGATCCGTGTGGCTGTAACACATTTCCTGGCTAATCCAGGCTCTGTTGCTGTTAAACTCTGGTCTTGACACTGCTAAGGCCTTAATGCTGATTGTGGGAAGGCTGTCTCAGATTTTTCAGGCCTTTTCTGAGCTCACCACACCACTTTTTCTGAGTTGCCTCTAATAACAACTGACTAGGATGCTTTTTAAAAATGGGTGCAGACAGAGGTTAATGAACACAGTACATTAAGATAAATAAGGAAGATGATGTATATTGTCAGTACCTGTCTCACATAAGGGCAATCTACATATATATATGGCTAATGAAAGTCATTGTCCTTTATGGGACCTGTGTGGCCACTGCCATGTCCCCGTGGGTCAGAACTGTTGAAAACACAAAGCTATCCTTGTCAGAGAAAGCCATGAAGTAAAAACTATGAAGGTTTCTTTGACTTACACAGGCATTTGGATACCAGAATACTCAGCAGAAAGCATCATATCCACATAACCACACCAAGACCTACATCTGGGAAAGGTGGAAGAAGAAAAGTTCCTCACTTCTCAGCTTCTACAAATGGAATTAGGAAAATTAGAAAGCAGAAAGCTGAAGCAGCAGAGCCTCCTGCATATCCTGGTTTTATGACCTGGGTCTTTTATTCTCCATTTAAGTCTCCCAAAGATTGTGCTGAGGACCTATTCCACGGAGTGACCTCTGAGGAGTGGAGTAAGCCTGGCATGGAGGGTAAAATTTGTGATGTCTGACAGTAAAACCACCTCATGAGGTTATGATAGGAATTTTACGGGTTGCCTGTTGTAAGAATAAACTTCTCATTGCTGCGGTATTTGAAGGGAAATCCCGGAGAAGCGGAAGCTCTGAGCAATTCTGTAAAGGTGCCGCTTGGCTCCATCTGGAGGTGACAGCTGAGATGACAGCGACCGCCAGCTCGGGCAAGCGGCTGGAAGCAAAGCTGAGTGCAGGGCAAGACTCTGCTCCTCTGCCCCGTGTTGAATATTTGCTCATTCAAGGCACGTCCTCAGCCTGTTACTGCCTCTCTTTATATTCAAAAATAAAGATCATTGAGGATGCGATGGTTGCTGTGCCTTTGCGCCTTTGGGGTGGGAGGAATTTCTAGTCTCACTCCCCTTCGGTTTTCCTGAAAGCTGCTCTGGAGCCCTGCTGGCTTTCTCAGCACTGCATGAGAGGAGACGTTGAGAAGCTTCTTGCAGAGGCCCCAGCATTCTGCCCCCGGCAGCCTGTGTGACCCCTGCTCACCTGGGGAGTCCTGCAGGAATACAGGAAGTTTGCAATCAGAGTAAGCGAGCAGGGAAATTCCAAGCAGCTGAAATCCTCCAGACTGGCACTGGTTTGGAAACGTCAAGATTTCAGCATGGGAGTTGTACTTGTGCCATGAACAAATTGAGGCCCAGGGCATGAGAGGTATTGAGGTTTGACTTAAATTCAGAACACAGACCCCCATATGTGAGCTGGGATGGGGGTGGATGTCGACTCTGAAGGCCCATAACTGCTACCTTTTCCTTTCCCTCCCCAGTGACATTCCTGCATAGAATTAGATCATCACTGCCCCAGAGACCGACAGGGTAACAACCAAGGGGCCCTGGGATCTACACCAAGACACTTTGTAGTTGCTCCCTGCTAAGGCATGAACCATTGAACAGGGAAAAATGCGTGCATGCACATGAGAGCTCCTCTCTGTGTCCCTCAGCGGTGCTCAAATCTTCTGCCCCAGAGAACAAGTTTTGATTATTTTTTCTAATCCCTGTTTTGACAAAACGTGCCATGATACCTGCCCCCCCTGCCAGTCCAGGGCTCCAGTTATCTGCCTGTCACTTCTGCACAGCCCCATTTCTCTTCAGTCAGGCATGACAAGAGCTGTAGCGGGGCAGGGCGGATTGGCTGCAGCTGCTCCCGTGGGCGCTCTCACCCTCCTCCTGACCCCTGGCAGGTGACCACTGCTCCTGCAGACATCACTGCCAGGTGGCATCTGCACAAGTGAGGAGGTCCTGCTCTTCATGGTCACTGCGAGAGGGTGGTGGTCATCTGGGACACTGAGGCTCTGTCTCTACCCCGGCTTTGGGAACAAGGCTGGGCACTGTTGTTCTCTCTCCCCTGGATGTGCTGAGCACCTGCTGGCATGAAGTTTTTCCTCCAATATGTGGGCTGCTTTTTTGCTTTTTTCTCTGCTGGCTTTTTGATAATATCTACCTGGACAGACTGCTGGATGGTGAATGCTGATGACTCCCTGGAGGTAAGACTGGGGTGAGGACAACCTGATCACCAAAACCAATGTGTCCTAGACAGAGTTTGGTTCCTGGTGTCATTGCTCCACTCTTTCTCCCTGTTGTGCTGGGAGTGGAAAGTGGATGAAAATTAAATTAATTACTGTGGCAAGAGCAGGGGAAAAGTGGTATTTTATGTAATTCTCTTTGCCAGACTTTATTATCCGACTGTGCTCTCACTCAGTATGTTCAGGAAGGATCTACAGGGTCTAGTTTTAAATGTGCATTAACTCGAATTGAGTAATCCTGAACATCCATGCATAGATATTTTGGAGATGTTTCTAGTTCTGTAGTTCAGACTTCTTGGTGAAGACATCCAGCATGTACAGCTGTGCTCTTCAAGTCTTTTTCTGAACAGCCGTTGAGCTACAGGGCTAGCAGAAATTTAAGAGGAGCATGGGGACTCCATACCTCCTGGAACGCGTGTGGACAGTAGCACTCTCATGTTAGAGAAAGGTATTGGCAAAAGTAAGTTTGCAGACAAGGGAGCAGATTGCTGCTTACATGCAAGAAGTGCCTCAAGGACTCCAGGCCCCAAATCACCACTGTTTTTCGAGCACTCAATACTGCAAATTCGTCATTTTCTTCCCAGCACAGCCATTCATTTCTGCACATTTAAGAGCTGTGGGTCCACAGTGTAGGAATGTGCTCTCTGGCAAATTGGATACTTTAGGAGTGAAGGTGAAACACCTTACAAGACACAAAGTTTGGCTGAATGTGTCAGGAGGAAACTTTCCGTCTGCTATCCAGCATATGGAACCAGATGAGATCCTCTGCACTCAGTGATTGCTGCATTTAGCTGCAGCACATGAAGGGGTGAATTCTCCAAGAAAAGAAGGATAAAACTGAAAACAAGAAAACCAATTTCTTTCTCTATGCCACAAGAAATCCTGACAATCTGTCAGTCCTGCCCTGAAAGGCGGATGTAAGTGCTGAGGTGATCACAGATCCAATGCAGTGCAGTTGCTGGTGGTCAGCATGTCTGCTCTGTGAGCCTCTTCACAGGGCAAACTGAGTGCACCCAGTGATGCTGGATGGAATATTACTCTTTATTTGGGAGACATTTCAAATTCCTTTTAGGAAGTAGCCAGATGAAGGTACCAGTATACTCAGAAAAGCCAAGTTAATCCGATTGTGGGGAAAACCAGAAGAGAGAAACCCAGCTCCTGAGCAAAGTGAGTCCAGTAAAGAACCTGTTACCCTGAGGCTGTGTAACCTTGTCTTCTTGGTGCAAAGGCACCTGCGATGGGCTGTCCGAAGTGCTCCATTAACACCCAGTTTGGTTCTTAGCAACCACTATTCTCACATTCCGGCTCTGAGTGTGAATACTAAATAATGGAGCAAAACGCCCCCAGCCTTAATACCTGACCACTGATCTCCTTAATGACCCTAATGACTCACCGCCTCTCTAAACAGGGGAATGTCCATGGCCAGAGAGGCGTGGAGTCCACAATGACTCCTGTTTTCAGCTGGGAGAAGGGTAAGTTAGGCAACTTTGACTTCAGCAGAAGGGAACTCCATCCTTTAGCCGCTGTAACTGCTGGTTCTTGGCTGGTTGCTAGGCTTTGACCCTGGCCCCCAGCAGCTGGGGAGGATGAAGCTCGCTCTGTGGACCCACTGGAGAGGAGCATCCCAGGAAGAAGAGGCCAGGGAGTGCCAGGAGCAGCCACCTCCAGAGAAACTACAGGGACCCTGACTCAGCTTTCACAGCCCCTCACCTCCCTTCAGGTTACAGAAACCATAGGTTACAGCCACACAGAAAGTTAAGTTGGTGACTCCTTGTGAAGCATCAAGACAGGGCTGGGTCAATTTCTGCGGCAGTTTGTAGTGGAAAAAGCCCATAATGTGCTTCTCAACGAGCGCTGGATTGTGTAGACAGTCCCTCCCAGATGCAGGTGGATTATAAATACCACCACTACTGTTGAATGCTGCCTGTTCTACTCTGGAGCTAGGCTTGTAATCATTGTCTGCTGGCACCTTCTCAGAGTGCGGTAAAACACTGTGACTAACATCGCTTTCGTGTTTGTCTTCTCCGCTTTCCCCAGAAGGAGAAGTGTGTGCTTGTTCTGTCATTTTCTCTTTTTTTTTTCTAGATGAGAATTATTTTAATATTAATTATACATTATGACTAGGATATAATTATATCTATTACAGTCATTATGCTGTTCATGTTTTACATGCATACTTGTGTTAGGGAAAGCAGGTCGTGGCAATGTGTTTCGTAATGGAAGTGGGAGATGAGGAGCACGGCTGTGAGGTTTGGCTGCTCAGGAAGTCCTTGGCTGGGCCCAGGGGAGCTGGAGCAGATTAGCTACTGGGGGAGGGAGGGGATGAGGGGTTAGTGCTACCAACATGGTGCACAGGTCCAGCCGTGGGGTGGGGAAATCCATGTCCCCACATGATGCCCCACGCCCTGACCCCTGTCCCCTTCACAGCAGAGAGTTCCCGTGTGCCTGAAGGTCTGTGCTCTTAGTGCAAGGGAAGATGCCCAAGGGTGGTTTGGCAGCAGATTAACAACCAGAAGGATCAACTGTGCACAAAGCAGAGGGGAGCAAGGGTTGGCCCTGGGCAGCAGAAACCAGAATAGCTCAGCAGTGGCTCAGGGCAGCCACAGGTCCCCACACTGACACCCTTTCCCATCCCTCCTGAGCCAAGCAATGGGACATTTATCCCTGGCTGCACACAGGCTGGCTGGAGATGGGCTGGTCCCTGCTTTGCCCATACTCAGTGCTGGCTCTAGCAGGAGTAGTGACAACTGAAACATCCCAAGAAATGCAAAACATTAATCAAGATTCTGTTAGTCTGGGAAGGGGGTTATTTCACAAGCTAGACCATAACTGTTGTGCTTAAGGCCTCTGTTTTGCTTGGAGGGTGGCAAAGCCTGGAATACTGTTAGTCTCTCTAGAAATAATTTAGATGTAGATGCCGCCTGTAAGATTTAAAAAAACAATAATAATGTGAGCTGACATTATAATAAAGTAACAGACATTATTAGCTGAATGCAGATTAGTATAAATAAGCCTATGGTGGTTTGGGAGGAAAGAGAAATTATATAAATACAAATGGAACAAAATGTAATTTAATAAAAATCTGCTAATTTGAAGCACAGCCTGAACAGTAATGAGTTAAGACAGAAGAGGACCTGCAACTGTATTAAGAGGGTCATGGTAAAAACACATCAAATGTCAACATGGCAAATTGTTTTACAAGATACTGTTCTCTTGAAAATCACAGAATCAATGAAATCAGTTTTTTCCATCACTGCTTCTCATTTTTCATTATATTTTTCATTAAATATGCCCTGAAATTCTCAGAAATGCTAAGCACTTTTTATCTGCATGAAACAAAACATGTAGATTATTTTCATTCAAATATAAATAGTATCTCTTCTACCAGTCTGAAGTAGTGAGTAATTTTTGCTCACCTTTGATCCCCAGCGCAGTATCACAGAGGAGGTGCACATTTTGGCTCAGACATTGTATTGTGGAGAAAATACTGCGGTTGGCTACAGACTTCAATACATCCTGAATAAGACTTTATTACGTGGCTGAGATATGTTATTATCTGCTTTGTGATTTACACAGTGCAAGAAAAATGAATTTATTGCATCATCCAAGCAAGCCTGGTCCCCTTCCCCGGCATGAAACTCATTTGCTGGAAGAGTTTCTGCTTCCATTAACTGCAGCGGGTGTCGATGGCAGCAGAGGACGGGCTGGAGTCCAAAGCTGCACCGACATTAACTCTGCTGCTTGTATGAGCAATTCCAGGAATATTTCAGAGGTGCTTGTTGCCATATTTGCATTGGTAATGAAAACACCTCCCATACTAAAGTGATTTATGGAAGGCTGGGCTGGGAATGGTATCTACCTTGGCTTGAGGACAGCGGGGACGATTAACCGTGATGCTCCTGCATCGTCTGCCCCAGCCTGGATGTCTCAGCGATGACTGTGGCTTGGGCACGCATGGTCCCATGGCTGGCAACACAGGAGGAGCCCCAGGGCCAGCATCAGCACCGGCTGCCTCTCATTTTCCAGCCAGTGTTTGCAGCTGAGTCATCTGGGGGAAACCTCCCCCGGGTGTCTGCATCCAGGGGCTCACATCCAGACTCCTCTGCACTCCTCTCCTACTCTCTGAGCTGCTCCTCTATTGTGGGGAGGATGGTGTGAGGAAGGGCAGCATGGGCAGCAAATCTCAGTTGTCTGGTCCATAGCCCTGCCCAGCTCAGCCTAGACAAGTGTTTGGCAATGAGTGATCAAACCTGCTCTTAGATCCTGCTGGTCAGCCACCCCCAAGCTCCTCCCAGAAATTTCCTTCAGAATTTTTATCCTTACTAGTAGGATTTTTTCCTAATGTTCAGTCTGAATTTTTTTGCTCTAATGTAAAAACAGTAGGGACACAGAAAACATTGTCCCTTTACTCCATCCTGCTGCTTTTTCTCTTCTTCAAGCTAAACACGCTGGTTTACCATCATTGTAACTGGACCAGGCTTTCTGTTGCAAGGCTAAGATGACCACCTGCTGTGTTGGTGGGTATTTTAACTTGTGGTCTTCCTTGTCTCCTCAATCCACAGGTGAGTACAAAATGCCGTGGCCTGTGGTGGGAATGTGTCACAAACGTTTTTGATGGGATCCAAACTTGCGATGAGTATGACTCCATCTACGCTGAGCATTCTGGTATGTAAGAGTCAGAGATGTTTCTACAAGTGGTGGGGACACTTGAGTGTAGGCTAAAAGAGTATCTGTTCTACTCAGTGACAGATAATTAGAGGCAGGTTCCTTTTCTCAGTCAGGTATTACTCCCAGGGGGAGCTGAAAAAAGCTGAACTCCAGAAAAAATGTTCCTATGGGATCTGATGCCATTACCTGTCCACATTTCCATTCCTTGTGCGCTAGAATGATCTGCTTTTGTCCTGCAGTGAAGCTGGTGCTGACCCGAGCCATGATGATCACAGCAGATATCCTGTCAGGATTTGGATTTCTCTTCCTGGTCCTGGGACTGGACTGTGTGAAATTCCTTCCTGATGAGCCACTCATCAAGCTGCGCATCTGCCTGGTGTCTGGAGTTATGTTGCTCATTGCAGGTATTTCCCCACTGTGTCTCCATTCTGTAGGACACCCTTTAGCAAAGTGGGGAAGTGTTAAAAGCCTTCTTTTATTTTGCTTGGTGATTCTCTGTAGAAGGAAGGGCATTTATTTGATTTATTTGTGCAATGCAGCTTCTCTTGTTCACCACCTGCCTCTAACAGCAAGCAGTTGAGTTTATCTGCTTTCAGTTCATGTTTTTGAGTTTTGAGTTGACTGACTTCCATTTATTGCTGTTTCACTGTGGAGCAGTCAACGTTGTTGATATGGCAAAGAGACCTTGCTGCAGGTCTCTAGACCAGTTGCTGAAGGACTAGGAAGTCCAGGCATCCTGGTTTGGTTCCTGGCTCTGCCACAGATTGCGTGACCTTGGGCAACTCACTTAGCCCAAAAATCTCTGCAGTTGATCTCTAATAAAAGGATAATAACATGTCTGTCCCTTCTAGGTGATAAATAACCAGCTGGCTCAGGTGCTTTGCTGTTACAGCCAGTGGGAGAATTTTAAATACAAAAATAAATAGCCAAATAGGTACCAAATAACATCATTTGACTTTATGTCACTATCCAGCAGCTACCTCTTCTTCAGCCTAAGGAGGTTTAATACATAACTCACCTCAGCTACTGGGAGCGCTTGTAAAACACTTTGAGAGGCTCTTTTAAACATCTTCCATTCACTTCTCAAAGTTTGTCTGAAAAGCATCATCAAAGCTCTGAAAATCAAAACAGATTAGAAAATTAAATTCTGGGGACAGCTTTTCAACAAGCTGAGAAGGGAGGAGCTTTCTGCCTTTTGCTGCAGAATCCGGAGTGCTGCCAGTGTGCTGGAGGTGTGTGTGAGCGCCAAGCCACGAGGTGCAGCCTCTGCCTGGCAGCACAGGATATCAGCAGGAGACAGGGTGAATCCGCCAAAGGCTGAGCATGGACAGGGGCCAAACCCTGCTCTCCAAGGAAGGTCTTCCCACCCTGCAGTCTGCAGACAGCAGCTATAGCTTTAGATTTGATCCCTCATGGTGCCGTGTGTGGCACCTCTGTCCTGCCCCGCAGGTCTCCCTGGCATCATGGGCTCCGTGTGGTACGCCGTGGATGTCTACGTGGAGCGCTCCTCTCTGCTCTTCCACAACGTGTTCCTGGGCATCCAGTACAAGTTTGGCTGGTCCTGCTGGCTTGGCATGGCGGGGTCACTCGGCTGCTTCTTGTCCGGGTCCCTGCTCACCTGCTGCATGTATCTCTTCAGAGGTGAGGAAGCATGGCTGAAGCACAGCTCAGGGACAGAGCCATCGCTCAATGGCACATGGTGGGAAAAGCCCTTTGGGGACATCCTTTGGGATGGCTGCTCATCTCCAGTGGCGATATTTTCAGCTGTAAAATGCGAATAGTCTTACTTAGGCAGCTCTAGAAAGCACATCACAGTCTTCATGTGGGAGCTGAGGTGTAAGGATGACATAAAATGTGTTGTTATTATGTCACATCTTGGAGTGCTGCTTTCCCCGAATCACAAAACTTTGCAGCTGAAAGTCACCAAGCACTCATTATCAGTTCCTGTTTCTCTCCCTGTGCCTCACAGAGACCAGTTCTGGAAGACTCCATTCAGCTTACTCCTTGAGGAAAGGCTATTCCTCAGCTGCGACTGTTGTAACAAATGTGCATTTGCCATCCTCGCCAACAGCCACCTCCAAAATGTATGCGGTGGACACGAGGGTGTGAGGAGGAGGTAAGTGCTCCCGAAAGAGCTCTGCTTTTATTTGTAGTGGATTGCACAGACACTCAAACTCTTGTGGTTGTGATACAGATGCAGTTGAATTTCAAGCATCTACTGTGTGCTACAATGTTTGCATTATGAGAGCTTCAAAAAACCTTTCCTTCAAGAAAGTAAACTTTGAGAAGATCCTGCTTTATGGAATCCTGTTGTCTTGACTGCTGAGGCCGCTTGCATAAGCATGGACTGAAATAACCAACACAAACTCTTTCAGCATTTGTCTCAACACTGTTGGTAGAAGTGAGATAAATAAGCCATTCCTGAATCAGACCGCAGTGTTCTGCATGAAGATCCCCAAACTGCAAGATGGATCTGTTCCATATCTGGCAATGTGCCGACAGCGTGTACAAAAGAGAAAATACTGGTAAAAGGAGAGACTGACTGTCTGACCAACATCTGGACCCTGTGCCCTCAGCATGGGGGTCTGCCTCTCTTACAGGCTGATGGGAAGCTCTTCAGGAGATATGAGGTGTGTTAAATGTCTGACCCTCTCTTTGGGCCGTGAACCTCTGCACTGAGAAAACATTGTAAATCCAGGTGCATTCTTCCCTGAAAATAGAGTCTTTTTCAGTTGGTGTTAAAATGTACACTACAGATGCTCTAGACTCACTGAAATCTGGAAATTGCCAGCTTCATTCTGCTTAATAAAAACATTGCTTGGACAAAGTGAGTGAATATCAAAAATCTGAACTTGTGCATTACAGTATATCTACATTAACTAGAAACTAGGATAAATGATAGTAAAGTCAATCGTCCCTTTCCATCAAAAGGTATTTAAACCTGGCTTGGGACTGCTGTCCCCTGCTGCAATCCAGGCTGCTGTAGGCTGGATGAGGTTACAGCATCAGCCAGGTCTTCCCTAGGGTGGGGGAGAAAACACCCTGTACGGTTTAATATGTTCCCTGAGGACGGATGTGAACATTCTTTCATGCCTTTAATAGAGAGATAAGCTGAGACAGAGTTTTCTTAGGGTTGGTAGGAGCTGTCCAAATTCAGTTGTTTCTGACCGTGGGCATCACATCATGTCATGGGCACTGGGGGCTGAGAAAAGGCTTCCAGCACAGAGATTTGTCTGCTCAGGGGCAGTGGAGAAACAAAGGTGGAGTCTCAGCAGGGTGTGCTCAGGCATGGGTGCTGAAGCACCACCAGAGGCAGGCTTTCTCCATGGACTGCTTGGTGAGGAGATTGGATTTTCTTCTCCCAGAGAGTATGAAGCAAAACCTTATGTTAAGTGGGCCAGAGGGAGATGGGGTAGCTGAGGATGGAGTGGGCTGTATCCCAAGCAGCACTTCTGATAACTCCTATGGCAGAAAATGAAAGATTTGAATCCTCTGATGAATTATCCTGGAAGCAGCACCTTGTGCTGCAGCACAGAACTGACCAGCAAGGCCAAAACATAACCCAGCCCTGACATGGCTCCAAGTCGAGAAGCATTCAGGGCCTGGAACAGACATGACAACAGGAGGTCCATATGGCTCTGCTGCAGACCCAGGCACCTCCACAGGGCTCAGACCACAGCACAACCATCTCAGCAAGAGCCCTGGAGGCAGCTCCGCTGCCCGGGTGAGGGAGGCTTGTGCCTGCAAAGTTCGTGCTGCTTGGGCTGGCAGGCGTTTATGTCAGCCAAACTGAGAGCAGGTTACTGCCAGCAGATGAGCTATATTGAACAGATGTAAACACAGTAGGAGGGGTGATAGAGGCTTTTTTACAAGGTCCTGAGAGACAACGAGTACAAGAGTTATGAGCGATGTGATGAATTCACAGATTATACCAAGAATGCACAAAGAGATCTGGAGGTGACAGGAATTTTTGTCTGTTATTGCAGAAAGCTGCATTCAGAGCTTGGTGGTTTGGTTTTTTTTAAAAAACTTTTGCACAGCCATATTGGAAATGTGTTTTCTGTGGGACTTTGGGACAGGAGAGCTAACAGTGCTGATACTCTCTGCCAGGGCAGGGAAACTCTGGGAACATTTTTGGGTCTGCTTCCTGGGATGTGTCCCTGCTCCCCTGCTCCTTCAGAGACACACTGAGAAGGAGATGGAGGGTGAACACAGCCTGGAGGCAGAGCTGTGTTCAGTGACTGCTCCACTGCCCACATCCTCACTCCTGCCCAGAGAGGCAAATGCTCCCTCAGCCTCCCCGAGGGAGGAGAAATGCTGCAGGCAGCCTCAGCCCAGCTCACCCAGCTCAGAGATGCTCCTGGGGAGGAGGTACTGAGCAAAGACATCATCAACTCTGAATCAAAACCTCCCTGGCCTATGCAGACAGCACATTATCCCTCCCCACAAACACTCAGAGATGCCCGCCAGCTTCTTGTTGCTGTTTTCTATAACTTTTTCTGAGCGCAAAGGTTATTTCTTGCTGTGAAGATTTATTTCTTGTTTAGCAGAGAAAAAATGCAGGTGTAATTGCAAATCTCAGACCATTGATTTCTCCTATTCAGCACTTGAGGAGAAATCTGGGCCTTTGTCCCGATGGTCTTGTGCTTGTTTTAAGGTGGTGGGAGCTGTTTTGTGACTTGCAACACGTGGGTCACACCAAGCAGTGGCTCAGTGGGCACTGAATGTCTATGTCCTCCTCAGGGGTGAATATAAAGGATTAGTTTCTTTAGTCCCTCCAGCCCTGTGTTCCACCTTGGGGTACACAAATAGAGCACACGTACCCCAAATAACACCTTAACTCATCCTCCTCAAATACCCTTCACATACAAAGAATTTATGTACAAATACTCTTTGCATATGAAGAAGATTATTGCATCAACACTTGTGAGCCTCTCTTCTTCAGTTTCTCTATAGAGTAAGGGTTAGCTCTTTAATCATACTTCTATTCTATCCAAAATCTATGATAGTTTTTGAGGATCTATCTCCTGCACAAGAGGACTGGGAAAAGGTCACAGTAACTCTTAGTTTTGCTAGGTTAATGTTTTGTAACCAGTCCAGTACTGCATTGCTTCATTATTCAAATTCTGCTGACAGTCTATCTGATGTTTTGATCAGCTGTTAATATTTAATTGCTAATCCCTGTTTGATTTAATACTGTCACTGGTTTCATGGCTGCAGGATTCACTCCTCATTAGCTCATTATCAGCCCATAATGCAGATCTATTCTAGTTTAATTGTGTATTCATTAGCAAGAAACCTTCCAGAAAGTAAACAGGACTTATTTTTTCTTGCCAAATCACAATCAGTCCCTAAGGCTAAAGATGTATCAGGTGAGCGCAGTTATTAAGGTATTTCCTTAATACCTACCTACATTCCATTCCGCAGCAGCTCACTAGGAATGACAATAGACTGACTTTCCTCTCCTGATGGCCATTGATGGCTTACCAAGGCTTTTTGCTCAATTGCAATTTCCAGCTGAGCTGAGGCCCAACATTTAATCCATCAGTTCCAACAGCTTTTTAGGTTTCTCCATATTTTCACTAGCTTCCAAGGGGTATTTTTATAAGTTTGGGCACCTCAGTCTTCATTTCCCAGGGCACAGGGAGGGTCAGGGATTTAGCTGACAGCTGGGAGTAGCACCTCTCCTCCCTGTATGCCTGCCCCAGGGTGCTTCCTTGAACTGGGGCTCCCCACTGTCCTCTCCACTGACAGCTCTGTGCACTCTGACACGGACCTGGCTGGCTGCAGGTTATGGAAAACAGTAATGTGTTTAGGTAAGATCTTTGCTAAGTTGATTCCATGCCTTACAGATAGCTATTGATTTCCCATTTTGATACAGGCAAGTGAGGGAGATAATAAAAAAATGCCATTTGCAATGGCTGTCCTTTTCTGCATGCAGCGTTTCATCCTCTCCCAGCCTGCATCAGCCTTGCTCATGAGGGCTTTTAACAACCCCAGCTGTAATTAATGCTCACTCTCACTGTGACCTTGTGAACTAGGCTATCTCCTACTGCAGCTGCATCAATGTTTCCCAAGATATGGATTTCCTGCCTTTTCACAGACATTGCCATGTGATTTTGCTGCGAATTCAGTAGATCTGAACAATTATTCCGGTGGACAGGAGCATTAGTGCAGAATTGTGTTTTCCTTACAAGCTGTAATGTCAGTGGGATCTAATAACCACAATTGCCTTTGAGTGTCGAGTGTCTCTCTAACCCGCATCCAGGTTTTCTCAGGAAGGTGTTTTGCCAGCTGACCTGCTTTGACTCCTGTCAGGGGAATCACTGCTCTGCTGCAAGGACACACAAAAGGCAGCAGCACAAACAGGACCAGCCCTTGGGTATGTTTGATTTTGGAGGCTGCCTAGACCTTTGCTGGTAGCTACAAACCTCAGACCCCAGTGTGCACCTGCAGCAAGGCATCTTCAGCAGCTGTAGACTTTATTCCAGCTTAGACACATCTACTTAGAGTCATTTCATGAACTTTCCAAGAGAGTAAAGTTCCACCAAGAATGCAAGGTTTTCTCTCTCAGCAGGGGCCGGACTCCCACAGTTTGCTCTTCTGCATCTGTTAAATATTGTGGGCAAGTGATTAATGACTGAAATACTCTGTCCAACCGCCGTTACAGGGAGTGAGAACAATTTTCTCACTGTAACTCCAGGGTTCCTGCTGTAAAATGCCTTTGAGCGAGGAAGGAAAGAGCCAGAATTGTGCCATCTAGTGACCCAAAGAGAGCGGGCATCTGTCCCCAGCCCCGTCCTCATCCCCCCTGTGCAGAAGTATTCAGCCCGTGATGCAGAATTTTAGATGACAATTAAAAAAAAGAAAAAAGATTAATGAGTATATCAATTATTTTCCCATCTTTCATGTACAACCCTCCTGGCATTCCAAAGCGATGCCCTGTTATGGCTCAGCTGCCTCTGGGTTTACTCTATTTTTCTGAGAGCCAGTTTATGACTTTATTATTCAGCTCTTAATCTGCAGAGGTGCAAGTCCAGCCGTGTGCCTCACCACGCTCCTTTGTCTTCTGCTTCCAGATGGTCACCGAGCAATTAGCTCCTCTGCACTGCTCCCGTTTCCCCCTCACAAGGCTTGCTGATGACAAGTTCTCCCACAAACACATCTGCCTTCTAGTGTTTTTTGTTTTTTCTAGAGCTGTTGGCCGTTTCTTCTCAAGGTCAGCAGGAAGTATAAGTCAGAGGATGAGTGGCAGCCAGAGAGTCACAGCAGGACAAGTGCTTTTCCAAGGTGAACCCTATTCCTAAGGTGATGAATTATAAGGAAATGGCTCTTCTTTCCTTGCAAATCTGGAAACATCAGCCAAACTGCATTAACTGCCCTCATTAAGAGCTAAGTGCTGATAAAAATATCAATTACCCTGCAAAATCTCTGCTTGTGTAAGAATGGTAACACAGGTCTGGAGAAACCTTGACAATTCTGCTGGAGCACACGGGAGTGAGGTGGCAAGCTGGGACAGGCAGCTATTATTCTTAGGGAATAATAGGTTGGTGGGGCCACCCAGAACGTTTTTGTAGAAGCAAGAAACCCATCCTGTTCTCCATTCCACTGATCAGGAAGCCAAGGACCAGGGTGGGCCCCTTCTTAGGGTAGTCTCCTTCCCTACCCCAAACCAGCAGCAATATTAGTTGATGTCCTGCTCACAGCAACCCCACACGAGCTCTTTTTTGCAAATACCTCCTGAATTTCAGCAGTTTTTGTAAGCTCCTCTCACGTTGCACAGGTGCCACAGCACACAGGTTCTCCCATGCTGGTGACTCCAGATGGAGCCTGATTTTGTGACAGCCACTAGCTTACTTTACTACGAGGCACTTGTCGCAATTCTGATGGAATAATTTGATTCCTTTTGTGCATAATTAAAGCGCCTCAAACATGACACAGAATGCACTTGAGTGCACACAAGTAGCAGAGGAACAAACCCTTTCCCTCGAATGTTTCTCTGTGCTGAAAGCCTTGCTTGCCCTCTGTTGGGTGGCTGGGGAAGCTTTTACCACCTTGGGAGTCACTGGTCCTTGAGAAAGAGGGATGCAGAGGGATTGGAGGCATCGAAACCAGAGCAGTCCTTGCTTGTTAGCCTCTCCAGCCATCTGATTAGAAGGTGACATTCAGAGAAATTAAAGGCAGCAATTTATTTAGGACCAAGCCATTAATAAGCAGGAGGCAGTAATGTTTTATGCAGCACATAATGCAGACAACCTGTGGAGTACACTGCCACGAAGGGGTCACTGAAGCAAACACTGTGGAGGTGGGAATCAAGTGATGGCTGATTTAATGCCCACTAACAGGCTATGCAAGCTGCAGTGACAAACATAATCAAATCTCATGCTTCAGGGCATAAATTGAAGGGGTTGAGTGGTGGAAGCAGTTATGTACATGAAAGATCTGATCCTGAGAGGTGCTGATTACCTGCAATTCTTACTAAGTTCAGCCAGCAAAAGGACACTCAGAAGTTGCTTGACTTCTCCCCTGGCTGAGGCTGTGCTTGCTAATTTTCCTTATTAATAAACCCAGTAATATTTTAGCCTGCTGGCACAAACATTCATTTGGCTACAAGTAACATTTATTTCCTTTCACACAAGAGTCAAACATTAAAGCTGCTTCTAAAATAAGATTTTAGGGAGATAATTTGCAATGGTGCTGGCAAATAATTTTCTCTCAAAATATGCTGCAATTCTTTATCTAGCGAACGTACTTACATAGAATCATTATGAGAATATTATAACCTTTAGTGGATTTATCTTCCCAGTTTCCTTCCTAGGCACTGGAACTGGTGCTAACCTCACTCTGCAGGTGGGGAGGTGCTCCATGAAGCAGGCTGTGGGGTTCCATGAATCTTTTGGGATACCAATCCCAGATGGACCCAGCCTCCCAAACTGGGCTCACGGCTCCATAGAGAGCATGGGACCAGGTGTGACATTACCTTCTGCAGCAAGAGAGGTCTGGCTGCACCCCCAGCCCTTGCCACAGAGAGGTCAGGCAGGCTGAATTCAGCCTTCAGTGATCTGCCCATGACGAACAAAAGGAAATATTTGCTTTCATCTGGAATCCAGCTAAGGGGGAAATTCAGCATCTTTCTTCAGTAATTTGAGAACTAGTTAGGCTAATACCTCCAAGGAATGACTTTTGTTGAACTGATCCTGCTTGGGCACAAGGCAGTCTGGATGGCTTCTTAAAGTATTTTTCCATCCTGTCTGCAGTGAACCCCACAAAGAATATGGCATTCTTTATCCTAATAGATTTCTGTAGCTAAGTACCTAAGCCCCTAATTCATGTATGTGGGGATCTTCCACGTGGGTTCTGGGCCATTCAAAGACTGCTGGTCTATAATGCTAGGGCAAGAGTAGCTGGGGACAGTCCCCACGAAATTAAGAACAGCTCAAATGAGCAAACTCAGTTTCTTATGCTCTGTAACCAGCTCCTACCACTGCTACTCCATCATAATCCCTGTCTCTTGTTTTCTCTTCACTGGCTATACATTTGCTGCCTTTTGCACTAGACAAAACTGATATGCTGTGCTAAATATTTTAAATGTGGCAAACAATCCTTCATCACAGAGTGGCATGATTGCATTACAATGTATTAGAACAACATGACTTTGCCAGAGGGTGTTTCTTGGCACAGCGCCGAGTGAAGGACGCAGCCCAAGTTTGAGAAGTAACTATCAAGTAATTTATCAACATTTGGTCCTAAAACACATTGGGTTGCACCAGCTCAAGCAGCCTTACAGAGATAAATCTACAGGCTGAGCCAGAAACCCCAAATACAAGCAGGCCTTTGAGGAAGCTTCTTGAAATCAGAGACATCAAAATGTCAAGCTGAGCTCCAGTGACAGATTCAACACATACTTTTGGCATTTATTCTGTTGCATTTAGTCTTGTCTTTCAGGTTCAGATGAAATATGTGCTGCTTTTCAGTCTCTCAGCCAGCCTGTGGAAAGGGCTGATTTGATCTCACACTCCCCTAGCATGATGGAAGATCTCTGATGAACCAAGTAGGATTACTGAAATCCAACATGTGGTGTCTAGAGCTTGTTTTCCTTCATAACATCCTCATAAGATGGAGGCAATTCAGCTCCCCCAAGGCTGAAGTGTGAGGCAGGAGAAGAGGAAATCTCTGCAGTTGTGCAGGGGCTCAGGGATCCGGAGAATGGGCACGGAGGTGCTTCAGTAGCTGGGGAAAAAGCAAAGTCACAACTGTACAGCAGACAGGCGTGAAGGGCAAGTGTGGGAGTGAGAGGGGTGAGCCCAGGAGAAGCTGCCAAACCGCTTGGAAACAAGAAAGGCATGGATGTAATTTTTGAAGGATGGCATCACAAAGCCTTTCACCACAAACTCCAGATAGAAGAAGTTGAGACAGAGGAATTTGGGTGGGTTTGGGGCGGGTCTTCCCTGTGGAGACACTGCCCATGACCACCCAGAAAGCAGGTAATATGTCCTCTGGGAAGGGCTTAGCCTAAGGACAGAATCAGCTTTATTTTTCTTGGAGGGATGTTGTCTGGCCCAGCCTGCTGATGCTGCTGGCCGTACTCCAGGTCAGTTCTGGATGCTGCACATAGTTATTAGAGCCCAGTCCTCAAAATCTGGGTGCTCCAGGGGGAATGTTGGGGATGGCCGTCACAACCAACAGCACCCACCAGGACAATCTTCTGACAGACCCCAGGGTGTACCAGCCAGTTGAGCTGTCTACTGGGGTGGCTCAAGTCAGACCAGCACAGTTTCGCCTGAGTGAGAAATGAAGGACACACACTGGAAAGGGCTGCCTGGCCCCAGAGCCTGAGTGAGAAATGAAGGACACACACTGGAAAGGGCTGCCTGGCCCCAGAGCCTGAGTGAGAAATGGACACACTCTGGAAAGGGCTGCCTGACCCCAGAGCCTGAGTGAGAAATGGAGGACACAGGACACATGCTGGAAAGGGCTGCCTGACCCCAGAGCCTGTGGCTGCATGTGTTGGGCTGCTGAGTGCCCTGGCACTGAGGAGAAAGTCACACACACCTCCAGTGTTATCTTGGCCAAGCCCTTCCCACACCTTTGGGAAGCATGGACACAGAGGGGCAGCACCAAGGTACGGCTCGGAGAAAAGTGGATGTGGCTTCGGCCTTCCAGCCCATGGTCTGGGCATGTCCCCAAGATGCCAGGGCAGGGCACCCCACTGTTCACTAGCAATACAGCTCCTGGTTGCATCCCAGCTCCCACTCAAGCCTGACTGCTTTTTACTGGGTTATGGATGGGCCAGAGGAAGCCCAGCAGGGCCAGCAGGACCTTGCAACAGGGACAGGACTAACCACAAAAGGCATCTGAGCTGCTGAGGGCAAAGACGGCCACGGTGCGTCGGGGCAGGCAGCTCCGCCGCTTCAGCCAGCACTGCAGGCAGCAGCAGATCCCGCAGGACAGGAGCACGGCCAGGAAAAACAACATCAGGAACCTAAGGCAGAGGCAGCAGGGGAGGAACAGTACCGTCACCATCTGCGGGCAGCACTGACAGATGGCTGCACGTCTTCAAATTAACATATTCATTAACATCTTTTGCAAATAGCCGCTAAATGTTGCGGTTTCCCCACCAGCACAGTGGACATGATCAAAGTCCCCAGAAACCAATGTCTCACTCCTGAGTGCTCAGCAGCAAGGGCTGGCTGGAAATTCAAACATTCCTCCCCGAAATCATCCATCGTTTTTTCCCAGCTCAGTTGTCAGCGTACAGTGAGGAGGATATGGATAAATGATTTCCATTAGTTTGTAAAGACAGAACACAGGGACAGCCCAGGAGCAATGCTCTCTAGCTATCAGTCTCTCTTAATGCCTTTCTCTCCATATATCCATCAAAGAATATTATTTGCCAGTATTTTCCCTCTAAAGCAGAACTGAAACTTACCATACATACCAGCTGCTAAAGTTTTCATCACTATGTCCAATGCACCTAAAAAGGGAAGAATAAAAAGGATTTCAAATCCAGCATGAGGGGGCTGCTGTACCCACCCTAGCACAAAAAGAAGCCCTGTCAGTAAGAAGAAGATTCAGAAGTTTTCTTCCATGAAGGGAGCCCTATTAAATATTTCTCTATGTGGATGGGAGCAATGAAGATGATGCAAGAAGCAGAGCGCCACTTGTTTGCCTTTCAACACTAGCACCCACCACCAGCGTTTTTTGCTGAGAACCTAAAGGGTTGCCAGCCTCAATTTCCTCTTCTGAAAAAAAAAACACCAACCTAAATGGCCTTTTTCTGGAAGTCCTCATTCCTCTGCTGTGCTGGTGTGCCAGGCAGGAGCACAGCACCCCTGAAAGAGCTTGGGGTGGGGGAGCCCAAAGAGAATGAAGCCACACTCACCTCTCGCCAAGCTCACAGTCCAACTCAGAGTCTGCTAACTGAAAACACACATGCAAATCAGTGAGGGCAGGTATGTGTTTGTTTTTTACAATTCCCTAGTGTAATTACTGTTCTTAGAGTGGGAAGTTGAAGAGGAAGAGCCATGCAAGCACTGGTCCTGCAGGGCTGAAAGCAGACCTCTCCTTGGGGATCCACCTCTGCGGGTCTCTGCTCTGAGCCAGCTCATATCAAAACCAGCAGAGGACCTCACCGAGAGCTCAATAAATTCAATAGCTTGCAGATGAAAGCTAGGCCAAGGAGAAAGCATTCCTTTTGATGTGAAAGAGGGAAAGACAAGAGCAAGGAAAGACCAGCTGGAGTCTGAGACCTGCTTACTGCACTGGGCTTTGCTATTTGGAAATAGCTGCTGAAAATGCCCCATAACCAAATTCTTGTTCTGCGGCTCATTTTTTCTGGGAGCTAATTGTGAATGCAGCTGTAAATTGGAGCTGTTTTGACCAGAAGCGTGCTCTACCCAGAATTTTCCTGCTTTCAGATAGCAGTGGTGCATCATTCCCAGAGTCAGGTTTCAGGTATCGCAAATATGTGAACCTGAA
The DNA here is from genome assembly GCA_013396875.1 of Vireo altiloquus. Taxonomy (NCBI): domain Eukaryota; kingdom Metazoa; phylum Chordata; class Aves; order Passeriformes; family Vireonidae; genus Vireo; species Vireo altiloquus. The sequence goes on along the minus strand of VZRF01005175.1, from coordinate 809,492 downwards.
ACTTGTTTTTCAGGTGTATTTTCTACTCTCAGCTCATGCCAGTTTGTTTTTGCAAGCCGTGTTGATCTTAGCCTCAGTTTCATATTATCTGTGTGAAAAGTAACCAGAGGGGTTCATCAGTATAATTGAACCCAATTCAATAGGTTTTTTTGGCTGTCTGGCATTAGGTGTGCTATTAGAGTTGCCCAACGTTGCTACAAAAAAATTCAGGTCAGGTATAGAATTGTGATAACACTGGTAAGCAGAATGAACAAGATAGAGGAATTTAGATTTATTTCTCAGGAAAAAAAACCTATTAGAATGTAATTTGTAAATAATTACTTTGGATTTCCCTCTGCATATATCCAAAACACTTAGAGATTTCTGACTTTGAGACAAACTGGAAGGCTCTGTTCTGAATTAGAAATTTGTATCAAATATGTATAACTGAAAGATCTCATTTTAAATCTCTAATTAACAGGCTCTTTTTGTTATGCAAAGCTCAAGCCACCATAAACAGCAAGAAACCCCTCCACAAATCTCTATAAGGTGTCTGATCCTGTGCACACATTGCCTTTCAGTCCCTAGTTTCACAAGAGACTTTTGGATATAATACATCTTTCATATAAAACATTATCTGTGAAATTTCATGAGTGGCTGAAACCCAAATGAGGAATAGAAAAAAAGACAGAAGATTCAACTCTTCCAGACGTGTCCTTTTAAAACTGAGCTAATTTGCCATGTCACACATGCACCCTGATGCAGAATATTTTAATTCTTTTGGGTTTTTTTGCACTTCAACTGATTATTAAAATAAAAAGTCAAAAGCAGATAGCTGATTCCTGTGATTACATGTATCCTGAGTATTCTTCATGGCTGAATGACAACCTCTGGACACTCTTTTATCATCCTTCAAACCACCTCAGCAAAGCCACCTTGGCATAGCTAAACTGCAGCAAAGTGCATCTGCTCTGAGGCAGGAATCTGTCAGAGCAGCCAAACACCCACCCGTGCTGCTGAAGCCCCAAGCTCTTCCATCTCAACAGCCACAGACAGAATAAAGGAATAAGGCAGTCCTGTTTTCTCTGCATTAATTGGAATATTTGTGAGCATTAAATCTTCCCCAAATTCATTAGGTCCTCAAAAACAAATCCTTCACCAAAAAAAAAAAAAAAAGCTTATGACTAAATTCTATAAAAGTTGGAATCTTCCCCCCAAAAAATCCCTAAAATCAGCCTGGTCCCAGTGGAGGGTTTGGTTACCTGGAAGAAGGTAAAACACAGAACAGCAGCTCCTGCTGTGATCCATGAAGTTAAACACAAAGCTCCAGGTCTCCGCATTATAAGTGTGAGAAACATTGGAAGAGCTTTTTGCACGGTTTGCAGCCGTGTTTTACCCTCTGTAATTTGGGGCTTTTAAAACTTCTGTGCACATCGTGCCTGCAGCCAGAGAACACGTTACCCAATGGCTTCCTGCGCCTCAGAAATTACCGCTAGCCAGGCAGTGAATTTGGATTTGCAGGGGCACAAACAGCTGCCAGAAGTTAAAGGAACACTGGTTTAAGGTCAGCACCTCGCAGTTGTTTCGGTATTTCCATAGCTGTTCACAAATTCCTGCTGCTGAAGCTCAGTTCCATATTAACCCACGGCTGCATTTAACAGGGCCTGCTACAAATAAGGAGTCACTGGACTCGGTGCAGTGGGGCCACACTTCCATTGCAGGCTGCCTTCAGATGGAATATTGGTGTTAAAGAAAAAGCATGTCCTGTGCACTGTGCCTACCACCTCAAACCTGCACCAAGGATGAAGGAAAGCCTTCCCAGCCTGAGAAAACCACCATCAACATCATTACTGCTGTTATGCAGCTGCCAGGGTTTGGTTTACCGGGAAAGTGCAGCCAAAAAAACCCCATACATCCCCAACAATTCTTACAAGGGACACAAAATTTCACTGCACATTGGTCCTTTCCTGAGGACTGATTCAATTCCTATAGATCCATCCAGGTGATGTGGTCAAACAGGGGTAGAAGACGGATTGCACCGTGGCTCTGATCCCCTCAGAAGGGGCAATCCCAGTTTGTTCAGCAGCCAGTAATAGGTTGTCACTGAAGTTTACAGCCCGTGGCTGAAATGCACCATTAACTGCAGTTCTTCCAGATTTAACACAAAGGGTGTTGCCATGAATATGTTTAGTCATTACTCCAGAGTTAAGCATTATGCTGGGATGCCATTACTTCCGTAATGATTGACAAAGCTGAGCTGCTCTTGAGATGTACCTCTGTGGCTTTGCTTCAGCTGAAAGGTCAAGAAGCCTAACCAGCTGCGATATACATGCACAACACAGGTTTGTTATTTAATGTTCAAGTTTTGCATAAACCCAGGCCAAGCCCTGGCATTCTCTAATGTTTACTTTCAGCTCAGCACTAATGAAAGGTGAGCCCCTGAAATGATGCCCGCTGAGAAGGCATCTCTCATGATGGTGCTAAGTGCATGTGCTACATAATATAAATGGTCTGAACATGCTGTCCTGCTTCAGACCAATCCTTTTCGGTGTTGCTCAACAGTAAATTGCCAAACCGATTCCTTAGCTGTTTTCTTAAAAGAAAAAGCTCCTGCAGTATAAAAATGTGCACAGTCTTGCTGGGAACTGTGTGGCTCCTACAATTTCAGGCTTCAATGAGGTTATCCATCATTGAACTAATTTCAGTTTTCTTCTTCTCACAATTACTTCCCTCATGCCAGCACCCAGGGTACTTTCAATTTAGAGCCACCAAATGGATCAACCCCAGTATTTCGGGGACAGGTACCTCAATGAGCTCCTGGAACTGAAAAATAACACGTGGCACATGTACTAGGTCTGTTTGCAGAAGAAAAGGGAAAGGATTGAGTTTTGTCCCTGCTCAGCTCCTGGCCTCAAGGCAAACTTTGATATTTTCCACTGGTTGGCCCCATACAGGGATTCCAAGGGATGATGGTAATTTGTGAAGCCTGTCCTGCATTCTCTGTAGTGGTGTGAAGAGTAGAGAGAGTTGGCTTAAAGGGGCTCCACGAATAGCCCTGTCTTTTGCTCCAGGAGTGATTCCAGTACTGAAAAGAGCTGCTGCCTCAGCAGGAAAACTCTCCCTGTCCATGATCAGCTGAGCAGCTTGAATACATGAATGTCACAAAGGGCCTTAGCACTTGCTCTAAGACAGTCAGAACAGGACAACAAAAACCCAGAGGAGTTTTGCATTGAAATTCGTGGTGGGCTGGGACCCCTCCTGCTGCTCCTTGCCTACTGTGGCACTGATGCCTCCAGGTTTTGCAAAACTGAGACACCCATCTTCTGGACAGCTCTGTGTCCAAGGACTAGCTCCATTCTGAGGGTTTTCTCCAGGCTTTTCGTCATTCCCCCACGAGGAGATATATGCACACATACTTGCACACACACGTGAAGATAACATCTGCTCCCTCCTCCTCTACTTACTGGATGAAAATTTGGGATGTCTTTCCTCCTCAATCATATCCACCTCATTGGTGGACTTGCGAGGCTGCTCCCTGATAGATGTTAGCTCGTGGCCATCAGATTAACGTGCTGTTATTTCCTCATCACCTTATGTTGTTGCTAGGTGACAAATGCATTTCCCAGGCAGCAACGGGAACTACTGAAACATACAGCAATTTATGACTGTCCATTATTGCTCTCCTTAAAGTGCTTGGTCCTCTCAATGGGAAGAAGGTTTACAGTTCTAAGATCACCCAAAGGGTGGCTTTCAGAGTTGCCACAGAAACCACCTCGACTGAGAGCTGGCTCTTGCTGGGCTTCACAAAAGGCATGAAAGGGCATGCAAGGGCATGCAAGATGTGAGACAGGAAGAATTTGGGAGGACTTGTCAAGTCTGAGAGAGTCAGGGTTGGGTTATGGATCTGAATTTCAGGAAATGGACTCCAAATTGTATTTATGTGCACTAGAAGTGATTGCCTATGTTTCCTTCAGTGTTATACAATTAATTACATACATGTTTTTAGATTGAGCTAAAGTTTCAGGGAACACCCTGGGGACTTCTAGATTTTGGCAAGAGTGGGAGGCAATTTACTGGCAAACAGAAGCCCACACAGAACCCCTGGCAGCCTGTAAGCACAGATAGCAGCTCAAACTTGTTTAAAGCTCTTCCTAGGCTGGCTTCAGAGCATTTGATCATTGCTGGGGATGACTTTTGGGAAATCAATCACCTTGCTAGGCTCTGACCAGCTTCCCAGAACAGTCCAGAATGAGACTGTCAAAGACTGAGAAAGAGAAGAAGGAGAGCAGCAGCAGGAGAGGTGGGACATGGAACAGAATGGAGAACACACAGAGATGTGGAAGGGGGACAAGGAACATCAGCGCAGTCCTGCTCTCTACACCGAGGTCAGCTGACAAAAGAGTTAAGCATGTGTTTGCTTTTTTATGCTGCAATGTTTTCACATCACCACTACAATCTCTTCTTGCTCCAGTTCAAGGCCACTGGGATCTCTCTTCTCCCTACTTGACTTCACCACCATGACCATCTCAGTCTTTGCTTTTGCAGCTGCATCCTTGGCATCGAGGCTCAGGCAGGCTGCCACCATCCCTCCTGGCCTGGCCTGGGAAGACTCAGCAGGCAAATTCAGTATAGCCCAAGAGAAGAGCAGAGTAATGGGGAGGATTGAGCATTTCCTCTTCTAAACGGGAGAACTAAAGCAGCTTTGGTCTCATCCTCCACAAATGGAAGCCACAAGGAGCTGCTCGTTCCCTGCACACACACACTGAGATGACTAAATCCAGCACTGGGGAGAGCTTTTTAAGCTAATGGCCAGTGCTGGCACGGGAACAAATGGGAGCAAACCAAGCATGAATAAATTGAGGCTGGAAATGCAAAGAAGGTTCACCCCATCCGGAGCAGCAAGGTTGAGCAGCAGCTTGTCCGTGGGAGGAGTGTGGGCATGAAACCAAACAGCTCCTGGGACGCAAGTCAGCGAGCTCCCACACAAGATGTAACCACTTCAACGGGACTTGCTGACCCAGGGAGCCCTTTCCCACCCCCTGCAACCACCCCAGTGGGTCCTTAGACCCTCAAACCCCTCCACGTGCACAGGAGCAGCCAAAGTGGCCCTGGGCTTGAGTGAGCGAGGAAGGATGAGCATTTTAAACCAAGCCCTGGTAGAGCTGGCACGTCCTGTTGTCTTTCAAAAGGGTTGTAACCAGTTGCTGCTCCCTGATGAATGCGGCCCTTTGTGAGCCTGTGCGGGGGACGTGCTGCACAGGGGGAAGGAGAGACTCTGGGCACGGATTTAAATGAATTAGAACAAGGATGGCATTGTTCTGCTGCATCCTCCCCAGGAGCGAGGCTTCAGAGGTCACCCCTCAGATCTGAGGCAACAGCAGCTACCTCGTCGTGTTGGATAGTCCAGAGAGTCCTTTTGTTTGCCCTGGTGTACCAGCAGGGAAAATGTAGCAGAGAATGGGGTCAGTGAAGGCTTCTGCCTGGCAGGAAGCTAAAGGAAGAGGAATCTCCTTTAGGTTATGCAAAAGAGATTTCTCCTATATGTGCGTGCATATCCTATACTGAGAACTACAGAAAACTGAATTCAACATACAGGTGTTCATACACTCATGGAAGCCAAAACTTTAAAAATACCCAAAGTCCCAACACTGAAGTTTTGTGAGAAATTGCTGTGATTTGTCCAAATACTGCTGTTCCAACCCTATAAAGAGCACCTGAAATAAATACTGTAACAACTGAATATTAAGCTTATATTTAAGGACTTAGGCAGGAGCTTTCTTGCTCTGGAATTCTTGTGCTTTGGGAAGTGAACATTTCCAGCAAACACCTTGAATGTGCTGATGACTTTGGTGCTGACTCTGCTCTCACCATTAAATACAGAAATCAGTGTGCAGTGATTTATTGAGGGCTGTGTTGTGGTGGGGCAGGGTGAAGCTGAAATAGTTTAGAGAAGTGGTTATTTTTTTTCCTCTTCCAAGCTGAGTTTTGTCTTTAAAACTCAAGTTGGATCCTGAAAAAAAAAAATAAAAGTACCAAAATAACAGGATTTGAGCTAAGCCTAGCAGTTGTTTAGTTGTATGGCAGAATTCAGAGCTCAGAAAAACATTTTGAGATCAACTGCACCCGAGAAACAAATTATAGTTGGGCTTCTCTTATTTCTGGCTTGCACATTAAGACATGAGATAATTCCCAGCTGCATCACTGAATTACCAAATATCCATGAACTTCTGTGTGTTACAGCTCACCTGGAAAAAGAGTTTAAGGGATCTTTCATCTCAATCTCTCCAGATACCACTGTACCTCATACAGAGCATGACAGGAATCAGTTCAAAGGGCTGGATAACCCTCAAGAGTTAAGAAACAGAAAAGCAGAATTAAGGTTAAAGCTGATAAAATTAAAAGCAGCTTGAATAAAGAGAAAGATGAAGTATACCAGAAATACAAAGTTATCACCAGCAGAAATTTTTCTCTTTTCATTTTCTTGTGTGAAATTGAAGCTGATTACAACTACTTGAACCCTGAAGTCTGCTGCTGTTTCTTTGTACTCCAACAGGTTCTCTTACTTTTAATCAGTTAAAATAGTATGTGGATTTAATCATTAAAACTTATAGAAAGGCTTTAGTACTTTTTCATAATATCTCTATTTTTTGTTGTTGCTCTGTTGCCAGGAGCTAAGAAATTACAGTGAAAAAATTAAAAGCCTTTTGTATTTTCATCCCTGTAATTTACTTAGCTGCTGGATGTAAAAAGACAAAAGGAGAATAAATTGCTTGAAAGCAAATAGAGGCTTCATTTTCCCCTGCCTTTGAGTTTCTGATATCACATTGGACACCACATAGGAGGCTTTGGCTGAGAAATTAGCATGAGACTATCTGGCACATCCTGAAACACATTTCCAAGGCAATTTTCCAGGCAGAACCGTTTAGCAATGAATGCTGAAATACATCGTGATGCTGGTCATTATCAGCTGGCACATGTGCTTGTTCAGCAGGAAACCCCATGGTCCAGGGGTTTCTAGCTCTACAAAAGGGGCCAAGAGGGCACATGGGCTTGTCTCTTGCACCTCCTGCCACACCCAGGCCCCACAGGCTCCGTGTGCTGTGTCCTTAAGTGAAGGCACCTGCTAACATTTCAGCCTAAGGCTTCCTCAGATGATCCAAATACCTACTCATACCGCACTCAATTGCTTACCACCCTCCCATGCATCTTGAATTCCTTCCAGGTGCCCTTTCTGGGTTTATTTTGAATTGTTGGGGGTCTCAGGTGCAGTCTGTCCCCTGCCAAGCACCCCCAGCCCACCTGGGCTCCATGCAGGGATGGGCAGTGATTTCAGACTCTCATTCCTTGCAGGAAGAGTTCAGAACAGGCTACAGCCACACTCCCGTGTGCCCAGAATCAGGGAGGGCTGATACCAGCACTTACAGATTCAAGAAATATAGGATCAGCAGGCTGCTCTCCAGACTTCCTCTTGTGACAGATAAAATGCCAAATGCTCTGCCTGGGAACACGGTGAGCTGATGCTTGGGGTGAGATGCTGTGTACATACCCACCTTGTGCTCCCCAGGGATGTTGCAGCAATGGGTCTGGGATCAGGGTAAGGATGAGACAATGAGGATCGTCTGGGTTTGCTTCCCTTCCAAAGCCCTGCACCATGAGCCAGGCTGCCCTCTGGCCACCCAATTCAGAGCTCACCTCCTCTCCAGGCTGGTGCCAGGATGAGAAACAACGTCTGGAAGACCAGATGGAGAGCTTGCATTTTCCTCCCCGCTCTGCAGGAGTTTTCTGCATGTATAAACAGAGAGATATATGGGGGATGCTTCCAGGGCAGACAGGGATTGCAAATAAGACCACGCAATAGGAAGGCTTAGCTTAGCCCTTTCTCCCCCTCAACAGCTTTACTGTTTTACTTAATCTCCCACTTTTACATCTTCCCCAAGAATATATCTGAAAAACACACTCCTGTTTATAATTTCAACAAAAACAGCCAGGCTCTTCACACTCCTTTCTTTTAACTCACCCTTTGATTTCCCCACTGACTCCTGCTTCTGCTCTCTCACAGGTCTTTGCAGCTCTGGAAGTAAGAGGTGCAAACACTCAGAGCTACCCTTGGAAGAGGTGAGGGTAATTCTGTAGGACCTATTCAACAGGAAGAGAAAATGAATCCCCCCTCCTCATCTGCTCCAGTAATAATCTCCTTCTTCTAGAGCAAACAAACTCCAACTGGCCAACTCCTTCCTTGTGTTTGTGGGGGTATTTTTTGTGCTGCAGCAGCACTTAGATGTGCAGGGTACCATGGACTGTATAAATGTAGGGCTCCTAGTACATATGAGAGTCCAGATGTCAGAGAAGGGACCCTTTCCAACTTCCACCTGGATGGCAATCAGCATTAGGTGCAGATCTATATTTTAAATCTCCCCATTCTCACGAGGTATTGCTCCTGCACTACCTCTCCAACTGTGCTACAGATATCAATGAGCTCTGATCCTAGGAGAGAGGAAGAAAATATTTAGCTTCACTATCCTTTGTGGTCCTTGGACACGGTTTGTGTGACAGAAGAGAGTCTTCCAGGGTCTCAGTGGGAGTGCTGGGGCTGGAACCCAGCAGTGCTGAGGGTCAGCTGTGTGGTGTTAAGTAGCAGCTTCCACTCCTAAAAGGTTTCTTGAGGAAGGTTTTCCAGAAGAACATCCTCACAGCAGCGCCCGTACAAACACTGAAAATTGCAGCTCAGACACTCACCTCATATCCTGTGCACAGAGCTCTTCTTCCTCGATGTTCTCATCCACACTCCCATGATCTCTTTATTCTTGCAAGCCCTGGTGTCAGGGACAGACAGAATGGGCCTAATCCTATGAAATTCGGAATTCCCAAAGCCTGCAGGCAGAGAGGATGGTGCTGGGTCATCGTTGGGGTGAAACCTGGGCAGCCTGGACCTGCCAGGCAGGATGTTGCACCAAGGCCCCAACACTGGTGCATGGTGGGCCCTGAGTGGAGCACGACCATCTGTGAATTTACTATTCCTTCTCAAATGCTAATTAGTTATTTACATAAAACTTTGGAACATTTTAATTAGTTGTGTTAATTTAGAATTCACAGAAGAGAGCTATAAAAGTCTATTATATGGGACGCTTATTCAAATGAAGCTTGAAATGGCACATGGTGATGTACTCACAAATCTCCTGCCAACACAGTGAGAAAAATGAGAGGGTGGCCAGGCTTTGAGTGAGACAGCAGGAGATTGACATTTCTGATGCACTGGGTAAAGCTGAGAAGCTGGTCTTAGGGAGATGGTCCTTTCCCACTTGAGGTCTCAGTCTGACAGTTACAGATTCATATTGTCCCAGTGCTGTTTCATTTGATGTGTCCTCCTCCTCCTCAGGGGAGAATGAACAGTTCTCTCTTTTCTGTCTTTTCTACCTGTCAACTATTTTTTTTTTAACTTGTAGGAAGTCATGATTAGGTTTGAGATGATTCAAATCAGGCTAAAAATGGCCAGCAGTTTATGAAGCCAGCAACATGAGATAGATGGACATCAGTCCATCAGTCACATGTTCCTTTAGAAGATTAGGTGATGCAACCAAATGCACTTCAAATACAGACTTGCCAGGTCTAGAAGGACCCCTTGCTCTCCTTCAGCTCTAACTCTGGGACAAGCACCACAAGGCAGCAAACCTCCCTCCTGCTCTGCACAGGCTGTGACAGCACCCCCAGACAGCATCGCTCTGCCATCCCACCTCTGGGTGCTGCACTGGCAGTAAAGGCAGAGCATGCTGGTTCTGCCTCAGCTGGGCACTTATTCTCAAGGCAGGTGGAAAAGGCTTTCTGTCATCAAGTTCATCTTTTTCACAGCACTAAACTCAATTAAAATAAAGGTGCCTGTAAGTAGCTGGACTGATAACTCTGTAAATCCAGCTATCTCAGGTTGCTACAGAATCTAAATTACCCCATCACCATTAATCCCAAGATAGAGAAATATCCAAGCAGCTATATAAAATTAGACACTCTGCTCTAAGATTTCATCTGGCAGGGAAAACCATTTTCTGTATAATATACAGCCCACTTTACCTCTTGAGGTTTAAGACTTAATTCAATAAATCTAGAATTACGCTATGGAAAATCATCTCCCTTGAAGGAAGCTAAGTTCCAGCATCACATCCAATTGTGACAGAGCTGCTCTCTGCCTGAAGAGCTTGAGGACAGCATGGGGTGAGGGAAACACAGTGATATATCCAAAATGTTATAAACAGAATTCATGGGTGGTGACATTAAAAGTGAGAGGAAACAACAAACTCTTATGTGATCCATGACAAAACACCTGTTTTCTTGGTGCTAGCAAGATGTGTAGGAATATTTTAATATTTTCTGAAAAACATTTTCTGAAAAACAACAGAACAGTACAACAGAACAGTAGGAGCATTGCACCAAAACAGATCCACTCCACTAAAATCAGCGGGTTAGCTTGGCTTCCTACACTTCTTTCATGACCCATAGTCTGGTGTTTTGCAGACTATTGGGCAAATAATGCTAGAAAGGACGTATTTTCAAACCAGAAAGAAGGTTTGGGATGCGCAGATTCCATGGACATCTATTACTCTGCACAGACAATGGAAAATGTGATGGTATGTAGCAGGGAAGGATCACAGAGGGTTTCCATGAGAGGCAAGAGGAGACTGCCAGGAGCAAGTGACCTGTTCATTGCTCTGTGGGCTACACTCGCAGAATGAGAAGCAGAGGTAAGTCCTGCTACAAAACCAGTTAAGAAGGGGAGTGGAGAACATGTTGTAAAGTTCAGTTTTATGTTGTCTGGGAAAGCAGATGGACCAGCCTAAGGATGGACTAGCTCACCTGGAGGTGAAATAACCAACCTGGAACTGTCTGCTTCCATCTCTAATGGCTTCAGAGGAAAGGATCGGGACACACCTCAAGACTGCAATCCCATGGGAGTAATTTGTTGATTTGATGGAGGCCAGCCTGAGATTGTTTAGTCTTTATCAAAGAAGAGTCTGAAGATACTTTGAGAATCACTACCATCATCAAGGCAAATCAGAAATATTCTCTGGGCAAGAATTTGCTTGATAACAACAACAGAAGGGAGTGAAGCTGGAAGGCACTGTCAGCCAACTGGCAGGTAGTTCATGGGTGTCAAATACTTTAATCCAACTTTTTAAAGCTCATCAAAAGATTTTACAGCAAGTGTATAAATGCCCTGTGAAATCCAAGGCTGCTGGAAATTATTTAGGACAAGAGCCAAACAGAATTCAGAAAAAAAAAATTGGAGATCACTGTGGAAAATTTGTAGAACAATATTTTTTGGAAAGCTTTTCTGTTATGATGCATAAACTAGACTCACACTAACAGAGGCGCAAAAGAAACATAACTCATAATTACTCTCTTACTTTCCTCTGGCTGTAGTGGTTGCCAGGACACCAGAATTGTGCTCAGCAAAGCAATCCTTATTCCCAGTTTTGAGCTCTTACTGTTTATTCAGAGCTCGCCCATTGACCCATCTTCCTGTCACAAACTGATTAAGTGCACATGTCAGAAGGATTGCCAGCAATCTACAGCAATCACTGGGAAATAAAAGGGAGCTGGAGGGTATAAAACAAGCAGCTTTTCATTAGTGACTTCACTGTGAAGGAGCTGTAAGTCATGGCAGGCCAGTGGCACATGTCAGGGTAGTCCAGAGGAAAGATGGAAATGGTTGGGGAGCTTAGTCAAGAGAAATTGCCCACAGCCTTGCCTTGACAAGAGCATTGATCCTTTTCTCCGGGTCCATAAAGGCAGGCTCCCAGCGTGGGCGTGGGATCGTAGGCACAGCATCACCTCACTCTGCCTGAGATCCACCCCAAACCTCACTCCTACTGCCTCCACCCCTCAGAGGTGTCTCAGCATTGCCCAGCATGAAAGCCTACATGGAGGAGAAGCTTGTAGGAGGAGGGACATGCTGCCTGTCCCTCTGAGTGGAAGGAGCAGGCTCTTTCTCCACCAGGGAATGAATAGGCTTAGTCTCAAAGTCTTCCACCTGCTGGATTAGAACTGCGGTTTTAATTAAACCAAGGACGAAAAGACAGAGAAGGAAGGGTAAATTGGGGTGTGGAGGTTGTGCTTTTCTTTTGTTTGTAAGTTCATTATCTTGTGCATGAGAAGTGGCCCAGCATGGTAGAAACAGGTGCTGGAGTGAGTTTGTCCATAGCATCAGGGCTGGGGCACCATCTCCCGATGTCCCAGCCCTGATGCCTGGCCCATGCCCCAAGTGACAGCCTTGACATCTCCCAGGCTGGACAGAATTTCCCAGGACTACAGGTAGGGTGAAAAAAAAATCTTTCACAAAGGGGTAGATCTTTCCTTATCAGCTGGGAGGGGTGAGTAGATCTGTTCTACATTTCATCAGAAAAGAGTTTTGTAAAGCTTGTGTACTCAGTTGATAAAGAGCTATACTTGACAGATAGAAAATGCACATCACATCCTGTAAACCTTTCCTAAAAGGGCATCACAAATTAATCACTCTGATGAAGTTCTTAATATATTTTTTTTTTAGAGCATCATTTATCAGTTTAATTTAATGTTACTTCAGTTGCTAAGGAGCCATGATTGTGAACCTCCACCAAACAGGAGTTTTGAACACTAATGTCTGGTCATCTAATTGGAAAATATTACGAAACTCAAGCTGAGGTCTACCCTCCCCAGCCACACTGCACAGTGAGACATGGAAATGTTCTGTATTATATATAATAACACTGTTTATTAGTCAAGACTTGTATCTGTTGGGGAGACCAGCAAAATCACAAAAGGCTCAGTAGAAGAGACTTGCAAATTAGTCTCATTACTCTTGAAATTGAACTGCTTTCCATGCTCCTGGCAGAGATACCTCAAGGATACTGAGATTGCCTGTGTATTGCATTTCAGATCATGATCGTTCTGCTTTACCCGGTAATGTACTAAGTCTCCATCAGGCCAGTGATGGGAAGGGGGATGTTTACTTAGTGATGTGTGAAATGATGAATAAATCGTCAGGAATTATTTTGGGGGAGAGGGCAGTGAGGGGAGAGCTTTATTACATTCCTGGACCGCCACCAATTGCAGAAATCCAGAAAATTTGCACATCTTTCAAATAATGAGCATCAAATGGGGGAAGAAAAAAAAAAAAGTAAGGTTCAACGCTGGTTCAAATTTCTTCACTACCAAAAATGTTCCTTCATTTCAATTAAATCTTGACCTATTTTTAATCAAAAGAGCCTGCTGTGTCTTTCTGCCTCAGAAGACTGACATTGCCAGGAGGATGCTGCAGTCTCAGGTCCCAGCTCCCTGGGGAGTGGTGGAGGCTTTCCTTGGGGCCACAGGGTGCAGGGAGGCTCTGCTCCATGGGGCCATGGACTGCATCCCACATTGTGCAGAGCAGCTCTCCCCAGTGCCACCCCTGCAGGGCCTTACCTGGGGTCACACAGCAGGTCTCAGAGGTGCCAGCAACTGGAACCCTAAGAATGAATCAGACCCTTCAGCTGCCAGCACAGGCCTGGCACAGGCTGGGCCATTAAACTGGACCCACTGCAGGGTCACCAAAAGGGACCTGAGCTGGCACTGAGAGGGACAAGGTGGAGAGACAGGTCAGTAATTTTTCTAGATGAATATTTTCAAAGAAAAAAAGATAGAGCAATGTTTTGAATAAGCTCCTGTGACATAAATAATAAATAAGCAATATAAACTCTATATACAGACATATACACATACATGCATGCATTATGGAGAGCTCTTCTTTACTCATTAATTCCCTAGGGAGTTAGAAAATCACAGCTAAAAACAATCATTTGTATGCAGAGATAGACTGCACAGAGAAACAGAATTTTCTGTTCTTACCAAGACAATAGTTTTTGGAAAAACCCCAACAAATTAATGTGAGCCATACTCAATAATTTTGTCTAAACAAACAGCAGAAGATATATTTTCAAAAAGTAAAGAAATAAAAAAAACCTGATTGATTTTTATATTTGTAATTTCATAAGCTTTAATTTTATAACACTGTTCTCAAGACCTGAGCAATTCAACTCTTGTATGATACTTCTAAAAAACTGAGTGTTTATTGCACTAGCGTGAAACAGGGGTGAGGGGTACTCACCAGAAAAACTTAGAACTCCAGAAATTTGATTTTAAGGGTGTTTAGAACAATCTTTCCACTTTTTTGATTCATCATCAAAGCCAAAAGGTTCCCAGTTCTCCCAGGGAAACTTGTGAGTCTGACAACTGGGCAGGTGGGCCATGAGCCAGCAGCTCTGCTTGCCCCTGCCTTTCCCTGCTCTCACCAGCAGCCAGGGTGGACACAGGCACTCCCACTTCTGCCTCTCACTTCATGTTGCATCTTTAAACCACAAGGCATGAATCCTTGAGCAATAATATTCAATCTGATATTGCATAATCTGCTGAGCATATAAAAATTGGGAAGATTAGAATAATGTCGACCACCAAAATGAGTTTGGTGATACTGATTAAAAAAAAAAAGTTATTAAAAAAATAAATGTTTTCCCTGGACATTGGGAGGATGAGATGCTCCCTTAAAATTTGGTGGGACTTTCAATCAGTATTTCCTGCATTTTCCTGGCCTTTTGCAGCATCCCCCTGACTTTATTTCTGATCTTGGGCACTGAAGGTTTAATCAATCATTGCTCCTCCTGCTTCTGGAATCTAAGTGGCTCAAAGCTCTTGTATTTACTGAACATCATCAGGCCATAGTGATGAAGTAGCCCTGCTTGGATCTTTAATCCACTCCTTGTTACAAAAAACTGTAAGATAGAGCTGTCTTAACCTGGTAGCATTTTATCAAGTGAAGCCCTGGCCACTACCTGGACGTGAAAAGGGCTGATCTTCCACGTTTCTCAGGGCTAATCTTAAGGTTAATAGAAAGAGGACAACAGATGCCTTGTGAATTTTTGCTTTGCGAATTAAACCTTTTTTCTTTTGTTGAAGGCAAGGCTAGAATGTTCCTTATTTTGCTACAGAAACCAGCTGTAGTTGATTTGATCCATAGCACCATCAAATTTTTTCTACTGCACGCCTGGAGAGTTGTTTCAGGAGGAGATGACAGATGCTACCAGCAATAACAAAGGCACAAGCCCTTTGGATATGTAACTGAAATGCAAAAGACTTGCTTAGCTCCTTCCAGAAGTACACCTGGCTACAGCAGGAGAGGAAAATTGGAGACCTGCTCCCTGGGGACTTGCAACAGCTCCCTCTTCTGCAGGCAGGCATGCAGGAGATTAGTGGGATTCACAGGCTCTGCTACACTGGGTGTCCGTGCTCTGCTTTAGGTAAGTTTCTGGCAATCTCCTCAGCTTGATTTTTCACTGTATAGAACAAACCCCAGAGAGGACTTGTGCCATGGTTTTTCAGAAACCCAGTTCCACAGAGCCACACAGCTTCACAGTGCTGAACACTCCCATGTTAGGGCTCATTGGGAGTTAACTAATGATAATATCTGTCATAAATACTTTTGGGAATGGCAAAACATCACCCTGCATTGCAGTTGTGCCTTGTTCTTTGTAAATACAAGCTGAATATTTTGAACAAATAATTATTACGCTTCAGACTCTCCCCTTCAAGATATTCCCCAGCGACAATTTTTGCTTCACATGGAAAGGAACTGGTTCTTCATTCAACGAATTAAATGTTTGCCAGAACGGCATATTAAGAATCATAGAGTGGTTTGGGTTGGAAGAGACCTCAAAGATCATCCAGTTCCAACACTCATGCCACAGGCAGGGACACCTTTCACTGGACCAGGTTGCTCAGAACCCATCTAACCTGGCCTAGAACACTTCCAGGGATGTGGAATCCAAAATTTCTCTGGGCAATCTGTGCCGGTTTCTCATCACCCTCACAGTAAAGAATTTCTTCCTAACATTCAATCTAAAAGAAACCAAACTCTCTGCCTCTCTGCTGCCAGGCAGGATGTGGCTTTACCAGCTGGCAGAAGGGACCCAGCAGTGCATCAGGCAGGAGCTGCCTTGAGCCTTCCTTGAATCCCCAACAAACAATCCCACAGCCAACATTTCCGAGGTAACCATGACCCTTGGGGACTGCACCTGAGATAACAGAGCACAGGTGTCAGCCCAGAGTCAGAGTCCAAAACACATGAACTCCTTCACAAGCAGGTGCAACATCTGGGAGCTGTTTTGCGTCGAACATCTGGAACACTTATTTTGCTTGGCAAGTCATGAGTAAGTGTTGCCTTCCCTATGTGTAAGAGAGCACTCAAACTTTTCCTTAATTTGCAGATTCCTATTTAAGGTTAAACTCATGTTTAAACAACAAGCAATTCTTCTTCTTTTAATTAAGATTTATACAGATTCCCATAGGTAGGCAAAGCAATGAAGTTCTAATGAGAAGAGAGTCTAATTATGATCATTCTGTAATTGAAATAGTGGTGTGCCTCAGAAAAAGACTGTTATGTTGCCAGATAATGGACTAATGAGCACCAAAGAAGTAGTAAAAAAGGTCTGTAAAAGTATCTTGCAGTCCTTATGAGGACATGCCTATGTGTGAACACCTCCATGTAGTATTCAAACACATTTAATGGAATATATAGTGTGATATAGATTCATCCAAAGATTTATATCAAGGTGTTGGAAATGGCTGAAGGTCAAGGGCATACCAAAAGCAATGCAATTAATTATTAATGCTAGACCGAAGAAAATAAGCCGGAGACAGCTGCATGAAGTGATTTGGGAGACAGATTAAAAATATGAAAAGGGAAGTCAGTGGGAGGCAACACTGGGAAATGATCAACATCCACCACAATATTGGTCCCATCGGCTGAAACCAGCTCCCTCCACGTTCTGATTGATGAAACACACCAGAGTCCAATATTTTTTCTTGCCTAAATGACCAGCTCTAATCATGAGCTCTACACATTGCTGCTTTCTTCATCGTTCAGCTGGTCAGGAAAGAAAAGATAATTACAGAATGTTTGTTTAGTAATTGTCTGCTTCTATTTTGGAGTTTGCTTCTGGTGCTAACGAATGCGACTCCATTATGTCATTTATCATGTGAACAGTCAGGTTGAGGAACATTTTAAATCAGGAACTATTTTGGTTTGCATGAGAAATAACCCCAGAGAACGACTGACAGCATGTGTGAGCAGAAAAATTCCATGCCTGAAAAGGATAGGTTAGGTGATTTTACCGGATAAAAAGCTTAAGGAAGTATCTTTTCACCAGCAGAGCAGAGTGTTCATGGAGAAGGGAAGAGTTGTAGCCCCATATTTTTCTTCGCAAGGAAGTCCAGATTTGAATTTATTTACCTGGCTTGCTAGGTAATGTTTATTTTCTATTACCTTTTCTCCTATCAGCCTTTGCTGAAAGGTAGAGCTTTCATTTCATTGGATGTGTTAAAAATTGTACTTTAAACCTGACTTAAGTAGAGGTAACACAGGTTTTAATTATACCTCAGGTGTGGCAAGAGCAGAAAAGTGGAGCTAAAGGGAAGAACCAACCTGACATTACCCACAGATATATCTGGAAAGTGATGGGGCGTCACAGCTTATTTATAAACAGCTCCCTCCCCGTGAACTATGTGTATATCCAAAACATTACATTTCCTGTGCTATACTGTAACACCAGGTACCTGACTTTTTCCTGACTTAATGCAGCCCAACCCGATGCACTTGTCCATTAAGGTGGGATCCCACACATTTTTCCCTACCCCATGGACAGGTGTAATTCCTGGTGAACCTGAACATGGTGGCTTGGGCTCAGTCACAAGGCTACTGAGAGCGCACAACCATGTGAGAACAAACTGGAAATTTCCTCCCAAGGGTATTTTTCAACCTCAGTTTGCTAGCTGATTTCACAACTGTGGGTTGAGAAACCTGTCTGAAGTGACTGGCCAAAGAAAAAAACATCCATTTAATAGGGTGTCCTCCCAGTAATAGTGGAACAGAAGTTGTTTGACAATACTTTGGGTAATGTCTTGAAGACTGTAGATGGCTAATAATAGCAGCGCCTTTTTTTCCAGAAATATGAAAGTCACAAAAATGATGGTTTAGAGGGACCAAAACTATTTATAAACTGAAGAAGAATTCAGTGAAGAGTTTTGACTAAAAAGGAGTGGAGGGGAGAATTTTAATGTGCTTGAAATAGAAGTCAAATCTTAAGGAAAAAAATGCAAATCTGAAGTATTTTAAGTGGTTTAAAAAAAAGTTGAGTGGCTCAAACATGAAAGGACACCTTTTGTTTCAAATCAGATGAAGATTTTATGTTTACCAGGATGAACAACCTTGATTTGAAATGTCCTCTAACTTCATCCTTCTAAGGGTGGGCAGAGGACTCCAGTTCACCCAGGATCTTTCATCCATGCTACACACAGAGAAACAGTAATACAGAGAATGTTAACTCAAAAAAATTAAAAATTCTCACGAGCATTGACTTCCATCCTGGGGTTTATTGGTCGTTTCCTTTTGGCCGATTACTCTCTTCAGAAATGTCTCCCGCATATTATGAAGACTAAGTGTTAAACCTGGGAGGTCGTTTCGCTTGCAGCCTGTCGAGAACATCTTTGCATTGCTGGTTAACGACTTGTGAACTTCATTGTCGGAGGCTGCTCCGAGCCTTTGCCTCTCCCAGCTGATGGCTCCGTGCCACGAGCCGAGCAACTGCTGGGCTTCCAGGGCTCCTCTCGCCCTTGTGAAATTCAAGTTCATTCTTTTTCTGCTCCCCGCGCTTTCTCCCTGCAAATTTATGACTTGCTAACAAATGCGTTGCTCCTGATTCCCTCCTCTTCAGTGATCTTTAAGATCTCTCATTTCATAAGGAAGAGGCAGGTGGGTGATCTGCTTCCAAAAAAAAGAAGTTTCCATAAGCATGGCTTGTGGAGTAAGGCTGCCTGTATACTCATCCAATTTCCATTGACTTAATTCAGTCTTTTTTTGGCAAATTGCATAGCAGTAATTAACTGCCCTAACCAAAGTGTTTTCCTCAAGATGCCCACATTCGTGTGAGAGCTAGAGGTTTTACCCACACATTCATCCTTCTTCATATAAATTGAATATTTCCTCTGCTTGCCTTTACAGCTGTTTTCCAAACACCATCCACAAAACTAATGAAATATTCCTGTGGCTCACCCATTCCTTCAAAAACCTTTGTCCAAGCTTGTTATATCCTGGGAGGTTAATATTTTTTGCACCTTTGCAGTGGCACGGGGCTGCATTGCGCTGATCTGGCACCTGGGAATCAATAGGAGTCAGGGTGGGAGGAATTACAGCACATTCCTAGTAATTGTGCAAATGCAAATTTATTACTCCAAAATCCTCTCTAATGTAAATCCAGTGAAGTCAATAGAGGTAGAGCAAAACTGGCCATTCTGCTTCATCTGTTATCCTCATTTTTATAAGGATTGATAGCAGCTATTACAAGAAAGGAACTTTCAAATGCCTGGGAATACACTAACCTGGGAAAAGAGCTGCAAGGATGCCAGAAATCACTCTCTGTGAAGATGGGTATTCTGCCTAACTAGAACAATTAGCATTGCTAAAAACCTCCACCAGTGTGAACTGCTACATCTCCATCAGCAGTGCTGATTAACAGGAGCAGAGAGTCCTGCCCTTTGGTTAAAACATGCCAGCCTGTTACGGAGGAATTCCCAATTTTGGCAAGAAACAGCATCTCCCTACATTGAAGTCTTGCTAACCGGGAGCTGCCCTTTCCAGCAACTGTGTAAGGTTTTCTGCAGTTTCTTGAGTTTCCTCCTAAAAGCTTCTATTGCTTGTGTAATCTTCTTTTGAGCTACACAAAAGAATTGTTTTCCTTAAGAAATCCTTAACATATGCACAGATAAACTCAGAGTCTAAAGGTTAATGTTGCTTCATCACTGCTGAAGTGAAATCAAAGATTTTAAAAGTCATTCTGCAGACTGCTCTTGCATCTTTAGGAGAAAATAAACTGTTATTGACTACAATAGTAAGATTTTGGAATATGATAATGGAATTTTTTTTCATTTACCACACTTGATGCTTATTTCCCATAACCATTGCAGTTCATCATCAGCCAGTTATCCAGAGAAGTTGGGTTTTGTTCAGAAAAAAAGAGTTGAAAAATTATTAAAGCATCAAAACATCAGCACAAACTTATGTCAAGACAGGAGGAGTTCTTACAAATGGGTAGGATAAAAATACACTGTACTAAGCCTTTCCTTGCTTTCTTAAGATCTTTTAATTGGCTCCATTTACCCAGGAAAGACGGTGCGCTAGTTCAGTGCCTTTTCCCTTCTGCAAAGGTGTCAGCAAACCATCATCCAGAGAAGCCAGGAGTCTGAAATCATCTCCAGAGACCATTCCCTGTAGAAATACCCATCAGTAGGGAATTGCCTCAATGCCAAGGCTGTATTCAGCCTACCTAGCTTTATTAATCTGCTGACAGCCTGCCACTTCTCACTGGCATCACTGAGCAAGCGAGGTAAACTGCAGCCTAATTAATGGCCAGGCTAGAGGCTTTCTTCAAAGACTGTCTGAGACAGATGCTGGTCTTGCCCAATAGAAATGCCAACCCAGTTTAAGTGTTTCTGCATCCTCCACGGTCAGGCAATTTGTACAAATTTGGTGTGTTTGAACACATCGTGCAAAAGGATGTTCAGGCATCCTAAACACAAACGGTGTCCAACATGCATGTACTTGTGGGTCAGGCACCTGCCAAAAGCCAAAACCTTTAGCAGGATGAGAAGATATTCCTCTCCATCACTGATTTGAAATAGCTTTAGTTTTATGAAACACAGACTCATAGGACTGGAAATATCTCCGGCCTTAGGCTGTATCAAAACATGTGTGACAGAGATTTAAATGGACTTGGATGCAAGTCATGTAAGGTCAAGTTTCCATTTAAGAACCATTTGCATTAGCAGTCCTACCACCGTGGTAACGCAGGGGAAGAGACACTAACGATATTTAGCACATTAACATGGACAAAAGCTATTTGTCCATGTTAATGGACATGTTTATTATTCCTACATCCTCAAGAATAAACATAGACGAACTCATAACAAAGCTGTGCTTCCAATCCCTCATTGTGCAGGGCTCTTACAGAGTTTCACACAAAAGGCTTCACTGGGCAGTGAGATTTGAGATCTGCTTTGGACATAGTCAGTACAGCAGAGAATCCACAATCTGTGCCAGTCAGGCTCACCTGACACATAAAATTGTGACTCCTCACACATTTTGGTGAACGAGCAGTTCATACCTCTCTGAAAGCCACGCTTGCCTGCTCAGCCAGGCACAGGTTCCTCGCTGGAAGATGGTCTCAGCAGAAAATGTTCAGCCCCATGTGTGGGTAACATCAGCTCCCTTGACAGAAGCAGATGGGAGGTCCATGTGCTGCTATGTCAGAAACGTCTGTCATTCTCCCGTTTTCCCTGTGTCCTGTATCTTAGGTTATCAGGCGTGCTTCTCTCAATGCCAGTTAAAAGGCAGGTGTCAAACACAGAAGGCACGTTCATTTATAACTACACAGACTATAATTATATGTAGTCTAGGGCTTATTTCCCGAACTAGGAAGGAGGAAAAATGGGTTAGGTGGGTGTGAATAACAAGCAAGAACACGTCTTTTAGAGGTTATGAAACTACCTTGATCCCCCAGTATCAGAAATGCTGGCTAAGAACAAACAAATCAGAAAACTCTTTGCAGGCTGAGAGTTGAGACAAAAACAAGGGAATTGGGAACTGACAAGGGAATAGTAACAAGTTTCTGATTGAGGCTGGGAACTTAGTATTGCAAGCAAAAATGGAGGAGAAATATGAGGTCACCACTACAGCTTATTTGCAGAAAGATAAG
The DNA here is from genome assembly GCA_013396875.1 of Vireo altiloquus. NCBI lineage: Eukaryota > Metazoa > Chordata > Aves > Passeriformes > Vireonidae > Vireo > Vireo altiloquus. The sequence continues at coordinate 787,710 of VZRF01005175.1, read as the reverse complement.
TGCAATCTTGGGATTACTAGGTGAGATATTTCAGTGAGAAATAGGGACTTTAATGTCATTGTATGAAGCATTAGTGAGACCTCCTCCCATTCAATACTCTAACTACTTTTGGTAATCCATACGAACTTTAAGATTAATTGAAACCACAGCAGATGGAGGGAAGAGGTCTGAGGTGAGCTGAGAGTCATTTAGGAAAGAAGATTGAAAAGCCAGTCCTGTGTAGCTCAGCGAGAAAGGGAGACAAGAACCATCTCCATAAAAATACCTGAGTAAGGAGAAGTGAGCAAAACAGCTACTGAAAAGAGAGCCAGTGCTGGTGCCAGAACAGGTGGGAAATGTTCCTGACCAGCAGGGATATGGACAGCTGGGAGAATCTCACAGAGGAGTCACAGGCAAAACCACAAAATCGTTTTAAGTCAGAGCATGGTCCTTTCATGAAAAGAACCATAAACAACATTATTCCTGGCACAGCAGAGAGCTGGGCTCTGTGATCCAGGATCCTCCTGTGCTCATAACTTTAAATTGCCTAACGGGACTAGAACAGCAGCAAAACAAAGCCTTTGGCCACTTGTTACTGGAGGTCTGTGGAATATTTTCACAGCAGTTGCAATGCCAGAAGCTCCAGTGTCCTGGCTCAGCACCAATACATTCCTCTGCTATTTAAGTCCCCCCCGTGGTTTCACTTAGTAATGCTACTCTTTGCTCCGTCCAAAAATTGTGGAACAATGTTGCCTTTTTGAGCTTAAAAATGTTTTCTATTTACTGAATTTCTCTTCAAAACATAGTATAATTCACTCTAGGGTGTAACTGTATTGCATTTTAACCTGCACAGAAATAGCATGTACAAGTATGGAGAGAGGATGGGAGAAAAAATAGCAATACAAAAATATCCTTATGACAGCACTGAGCCCAAGTGAGCAATATTAGCCTTATTTTACAGTAGAAAATTGTTGCTTCTGTTAATCCATAAACAAAAGGATTTGAAACCTTTCCCATTGAAACACAATAAGCAGGTGTGGTTTGGGGCTTTGCTATCAGCCATAGCTTTTAACCAGTCTCTGGAAACTTGGTCTTGAATCTTCTTTTATGGGCCTTTCAATGAAGTCTAAAGTTGAATTCTGGCTTTTCATCAAAATCAGAGAAAATTAATGACCCTGGCCTAAAGACCCTAATTTGCACTGGCAGGCTTGGAGTTTGGAACAGTGTGAATTTCCCAGGGTGTGTGTGTCGGTGACTGTTAACCTGCACTACCAGTATTGCAACAGTGCCTGGATCCTCCCAAACAAGAATAATGACATGTCCTATCCCAGATCTGTATCTATGGATGGCAGATATTACGTAGAACAAGGAATCATTATTATTATTATTATTAATTCTTGTAACAATCGCCAGACAGTTGAGCTACTCCCACAGCTGCATTAAGTATCATGACTAAAATATGCAACCCTTTTGTTACTTCGTCTTCTATGAGAAAAGTGGACTGTCGTGTTTCAACAGATGATTTTAAGCACACATTTCTCAGTAAGTATGTTGGAAAATACAGCTCATAAAATGTGCCTTGCTATTCCAGTTTTGTCTATATTCAGTCATGCAGCCAAGTTTTATAGACACCTAAAGCAGCTCCAGACAAGATTGGGTCCTGGAGCAGTGCAGGTAGCAGGGAGCAAAATACGCACTAATCTGCCCTTAGAGTGGGGTAAATTAGCCTCCACAGAGCTCTGCCTTAACGAGTTACTTCAATATTTGGATGGAATTGAGTTAGAGATGGCTTGAGTAGAGCTGATTCTAAGCACAAGCCAAGTAGGCAGATTTTCAAGGGCATTCACCACCAGGACACAAAAGCTGCTGAGATAAGAAACTTTCTGCCTAATTTTGCTGTGCCAGAACCCTGGGAAGGGAAGGAGAGAGAGGTACAGGAGGAAGAGTTTTCCTGCTGGAGCTGCAGGAGCAGCCCTGGCTTCCCACCACAGCTCCTTCACAGCCAGTGGCACAGCCAGGCTGCAGCTCCTCTTCCTCAGGGTCGGGGGGGAGCTTTGGGCGTGCCCACCTCGGTGAGCTGGTGGGGCTGCTGAGGGCACGGACGCCCTTTCACAGCATCCATGTGTGCAGCGGTGCCTCACGCAGCCCTGCAGAGGGAGGGGGAGATGGGTGCTAACAGTGGCTGTGATGCCTTGGCCAGACCCTGCTCCCCAGGACAGGTTTTTTGCAGAGGAGTGTCATGGGTTGGGGTGAAATTTGGTCTCCTAGATACCCTGGAATCACCTTCTGAGGATAACAACTGAGGTGTTGAACTCAGTCCAGGTGTTGTAGCCAATAGTGCTAAGAAGCGCTGCGGCACTTTGAGTACACGGGAGTTTCCTTACCCTACAGGCTTTGTGTCCAGCCACTTCACTCTGCTGTCAGCTTGCCAAGATGTGATAAAAGTACCAATAAGGGCAGGTTCCTCACTGCCAGGATGGAAGAGAGTCCAGGCCAACCTGAGAGGACAATGAGCTTTCTTCACGGACCGGGGCAAGGGCACTCCTACACTAGCGCTGCACTCATAATCGCTGACCACATTCTCCAGGAGCAGGTGCTAGACCAAATCTCTGCGGATTTTTATTCCACTTCTCACTGACACAGCCCGTGCAGTCTGTTTCAGGTGCCCACTCCTCATCCATCAACAATTTCAGCCTCATCCAGGCTGCATCCGTGCCAGCGATACGGTAAAAACCGTGCCACTTATCCGGGGCGAGGCGGCATCAGGATGCACAGGGAGCCCTGGGAGGAAATTGCTGGGAAGGGATCCCAGCACACGAGAGAATGGGAAACATTACTTTCCCGGGGGGCAGGTGGCCCGCAAAGCGCGCAGGGGCTGCGGCAGCGGCAGGGCTGTGTGCGCCAGCCCGCTCCACCCAGAAGGAGAGAGCGGGCCGGCTCCGAGGGCTCCGGGCCGGCTCCGAGGGCTCCGGGCCGGCTCCGAGGGCTCCCGGCACCTCTGGGCCGCCGGCAGGACGGCTCCGGCCAGGAGAGGGAGCCGTGGCCCCGCGCACCCCGCTCGCCCCCCGCCTCCCCCGGCCGGCCCCGGCAGCTGCGGGAGGGAGGGAGGGAGGGAGCAGTGCCTTCCCCGGCCCCGCGCCCGCAGGCTCCAGCCCCGCTGCCCCGCAGTGACCGCCGCGGGACCGCCCCGAGCGCGCACGGAGCGCGGCCGCGGGGAAAGGGGCGGGCGGGGCGGAGCGGAGCCCGGGGACGCGGATCGGGGACGGCGGCGTAGGGGGAANCTTATCCGGGGCGAGGCGGCATCAGGATGCACAGGGAGCCCTGGGAGGAAATTGCCTGGGAAGGGATCCCAGCACACGAGAGAATGGGAAACATTACTTTCCCGGGGGGCAGGTGGCCCGCAAAGCGCGCAGGGGCTGCGGCAGCGGCAGGGCTGTGTGCGCCAGCCCGCTCCACCCAGAAGGAGAGAGCGGGCCGGCTCCGAGGGCTCCGGGCCGGCTCCGAGGGCTCCGGGCCGGCTCCGAGGGCTCCCGGCACCTCTGGGCCGCCGGCAGGACGGCTCCGGCCAGGAGAGGGAGCCGTGGCCCCGCGCACCCCGCTCGCACCCCGCCTCCCCCGGCCGGCCCCGGCANACGCGGATCGGGGACGGCGGCGTAGGGGGGAGAAGAGGAGGAAGAAGAGGAGAGCGCGGCGCGCCGGGCACAGCTGTGCGCTCCCCGCGTCCTCAGGTGAGCCGCGCTGCGTGGGGGTGCGCGGGGGACGCCCGTGTGCCTGTAGGCGTGAGCGGGGGCAGGGACGAGGGACAGGGAGCCTGTCCTGCCCCGCCCCGGCCGTGAACTACGCGAAGGGAAAGTTTGTGTCGGAGGAGGCGGATTCCAGCCCCGGTGCGGGGGGAGCGGGTGGCGGCAGCGCTCAGCCCCCGCTCCTCGGCTGGCACGGGGGGGAGATAGGAGAGAAAGAAGAGGAACCGCTCGGGAGAACCCGAGGAGCAGCGCCCGGCGGCCACGGGCGAGGGAGGACGGGTGGGCACGGTGAGAGCGAGCGTGCGGGGCCGGGGATGGGGAGCGGAGCGGGAGCGGCAGCAGGAGCGATGATGCCGGTGCCGCTGCGGGGCTAGGGACCCCCGCCGACCTCGGGGGACCCTCGGCGATCCCTCGGTGTGCGGAGACCGAGCCGAGCTGCGGGACCGCGGATTTGTCTCCGCTGCCCCCGCAGCCTCGCTGGCCATGCCCCCGGTCCCCGACATGCGGAGGGGTTTGCTTTAATTCGCTCCCCTGGGCCATGGAGATCTGGGTATTCCTGGCTGGAGCGCTACACGCACTGAGAAATGCAACTTTAATTTTCACCCGCGTTGCAAATTCGTGAGGCTCTGATACCTGCTCTCTGCTGTCAAACGGGTCTCCGAAATGGAAGTGGGGAGAGGAGGGGGTCAGGCTTAAGCCGTAGCACGGACGTAAAGTGGAAGAGACATGTCCAAGAAAATAGACTGGAAGCGATTAGATGCTGGCAGCAAGATGGCCTTTGCTGTGCTTGTTGGGGGCAGCTGCCCCCTTATGTGAAGCGGTTTGAGGGGGGTTATCTGGAGCGAAACTGGATGGTAGGAATTGTTTCCTGAAAAAGAAGGGGGAAAAGGAAACCATCAGGACTTCACTGCTTCAGGTGTCCCTTTTCTGTGCCAATGTCGCTTTCCCCTGTTACAGTGGCAGTGCTTGTTCCTCACTCTGGACTGGTTTCTTGGAGTGTGCCTGTACAGTGCTTGGCAAAACAGAATCCTGATCTTGGGGCCTTAGGATGTCACAGTAAACTGGATTATAAATGCCCTCTCACATGCACACTCTCTCTTTTCATCCTGACCTCTGTTTTGTGAATAGCTGGTTATAATGCTTGGATAAAATTCTGGTTGGCTTTACAGATCTTTTTTTTTCTTATAAAATGATGGATTTTGTTCCATGCATTCAGTTTTTTGTCCTAGGAGAGGCTTTTCACTTCTGGATTTGGGAGATTGCAGCAAGCTCCTTATATTTTAAAAAACCCTATCTCCTTTGTAATTAAAAAGTATTATTTTCCTGACACTCCATTTTTAACCATGCCCCTCTCGGGCATGCAGAACTGTCACCCAGTGTACGCTTCCATACCTGGAAGGATTGTGAGGTGTTATTTATTAACCGTGCTGTGGAGAGTCCATATCTCATAACTTAGAGGGTCATTTATAACAGGTTGCTTTTGGCAGCTCTGGGAGATTTACTTGCTGTCTTGTATTCCTTGCAGGAAAGGCATTCCTTGTTTTCATGGAGAGCAGCACTCCAGCCCACAGGCTCTAGGGTGGGCAGGCCTGGTGCTGGAAAAGGTCCTGCTTTCTGTCTCCATTGCCTGCCTGTGGTGAGCAGGAGAGGGCAAGCAGAGAGGATTAAACTCTAATACCCAGATATTCTACTTCCCTTGAAGTAGGTGTGGTGTTGTTGCTGGGAGCACCTTGTCTGGAGGAGCAGTTGAGGATGTAGGATAATGAGGGACATGGAGAGTCAGCCTGTGAGGACTTGGGGTGGTGGAAGCCTGCAGGGCACTGCAGTGACTGGGCAGTGTTGAGCTGGGAAGGTTGGAACTCCTGCATGGAGCTGAAAGAAGGGCTGTGGGGCCAGAGGTTATGTTTCTAACTCGATGCCTCCACGCAAAGCATGGGGCAGGGCTGCATCCACACAGCCCTGGGATTGCTTTCCATGTCTCTGCTTCTAGCTAGTGTTCAAAGTGTCTACATATGATAGGATGCTTGCTGATGTCTGTCCATGCCTCTCCAGAGTCCAGAAGGTCCTCTGATCCCTCCAGGGTGTGGAAGGAAAGCTTGTGCCTGAACACCTCTGAACTCCACTCTTCCCTTCCAGACTCTATTGGTCTGTGCAGTTATTCTGCATTTGAGCATGAGCATGAGCAGTGGGGATGAATACTACCCTGTTCTGGGCTCCAGCAGCCTCATCCCCTGGGTCAGGTAGCACTACCCCAAGGGAGACTTAAAGAGGGGAGGGAGAGTGGTGTGGCAGCAGGTTGGATGGTGCCTGGACACTTGGAGGTGTGGGAAATGCGTCCATGCTGGCCTCAGAGCTTTAATTTTAAGCTCTAAAATAAGCATTTAGGAAGAATGCGGCAGAGAGATTTTGTCCCAGCCTCACTCCTTCAAGACCTGCATGAACCAGAAGCCAGCTCTAGGGAGGAAGTATTATACTCCTTCAGAATAAGAGGCCAAAAGTCGTGGTTTTATTCCTTCTTTTTACTTATGTTTGGATTTCTCTGTTGGTTATTTTGGCAGGCACATGATTCATATTTCTTTCCCCATCTGTCTTGGGTCCCCTCTCTTGTCAAGTGTCCACCCATTTCAGCAGGACTCTGACATGCAAAAACTTGCCACAAAGCCCTTGTGGCTGGTGGTGTGGGAGAGGAGGTGCCCCAGCTTGGCTCTCAGAGCACAGGCTGCATTAGCCAGGTGGACAGTAAGGAAGATTATACCAGCATGTGAATGCATTCACTTTTTTTTTTTTTCATTTTTTTTATCATCCAGTAACGGGGAGTGCTTTGGGAATAAAAATAGAAATAGGGAAAAGCCTGTATAAGCTGAAATCTGTGAACAGCACCACGTTATCTGGGAACTGAAACACATTCCACTGTGGAGCTCACAGTTCAGACATTGCATGCTCTCCTCCTTCCTCCCCTCCCTTTCTCTTGACACAGCTCATGGATTTCACTGCCCCCATGAGCAGAGCCTGCCTCCTCTGTGCTGCCCGGCCGGTGGCATCTCTGTACCTGGTGGGTGAGAGCTGGAGCTCCTCTGGCTGGGCAAAGTGGGACAGATAGATGGGCAGAAGGAAGGCAGAGCTGGCTGTCAGGTGTGCCATGCCTGAGCTGACCCTTCTCCACACCTGGTGTGTGCTCAGGGGCTGTGTACAGGTGGGGCTCCTCCAGCCCTGGTTTGTAGCTGCTTTGTTCAGCTCCACCATCAGCAGAATGTGCGACTGAGATTCGCTGCTAAACTGGAACAAAGCAGCTTCTTCTTTTGGGAGGTATTTTAGGATTTCTCCCCCCACACCAGTGCTTTTGCCAGGCAGAGGGCTAATCTCATGTTTCTCAGCCACAGTGTGTGGGGCTTTTGCATGCGACTGAGGCAGATGAGCTCAGAGAGAGAGCAGGAAGGGAACTGATTTGGGGAAATTACTTCAAATGGTGCCTACGCTTTAGGGAATTTCAGTCTTGGCCAGAGTGTTTACTGTGTTCAGCCTCAGAGGTCCCAATAAGATGTATGCACTGAACATGGTATTTATAAATTCAGTCTTATTTTGCAGAAAACAAAATACAGGAAAATGAGTGTACCAACTGTATGTATTTTGTTATAAGGTTCTCTAAAATTTGTTGCTTGTAAAACAGTATTTTCACTACAAGTGAAGAATCGTGTCTTTAGTCCGTCCTTTGTTAATTTAACAACTCTCACTTTCATCAAATGGGAATATATCCCCAGGAATTCCTCTGACACAGGTTTCCCCTGAGGCTGGATGATTATCCAATTACAATTTAAAGAAAATTACAGCAAGGATAATTGGCTAAAGATAGAAGTATCTGGGAGCGTTATGGAAAGAGAAGGAGAGAGTGTGAGAGTGTGAGAGCTTCACTTTCTCATATGAATACATGAGAATTATTTCAGTCCTTAACTTTTGCAGTGAGTGGATTCAAGGCCCCTGGTGTTTGGATCTCCCTCCCTCTTCTCTCCCTCCTCTCCCTCCCTCTTCTCTGTCTTGTTATGTGTCGACTTGATATTTATATGAAAAAGTTACATTGATTCTTGTGGAGTCTTTTTACATTTACATGTGTTAACAAAAAGAGACTGTTAACTTAAATGCTCTATTTGCGGCAGAGAATAAGAGATTTCCGTGAATCCCTGGGCTGAATCACGGAAGTGGTAGGTGGCTCCTTCTGGGAACACTAGGAAGGTGCCAGAGAGCCATTAGCTTGGAAATCCCACTCAGAGTAGGGCCATCGAGAGCTACCAGCTCTACGCAGCTCTCTCTAGGTGCCCACAGAAGGAGACCTATTACCGTGCCTGGCAGGAGCACTGGATGGTCCAGCACTCCCATCCCATGTCCTTCACGGGAATTGAGATCCCTGAGGTGCAATGGCAGAGTTTCCAGTCGGTTCAGAAGCATTTGAGGCTGCCTTCAAGCCCACTCACTCTTTTTCCCCCTTTGCTAACATCTTGTTTAGGCAAGGCTGGGCGAGCTGTGCCGTTTAACCCTTGCGGCGCTGGCTGTGGCCGTGCGTTGGGAGCTCTCTGGGTGCAGGTGGGAGCTCCGTGGTGCAGCCTGGCAGTGCCACGGTCCAAGGCTGGACTTGGGCTCCCCGTGCAGCTCCCTGGACAGCTTTGCTGTGCTGTGGCCGAAATGCAAAGATACAACACGGATCATGCGCTTACACAAACACTTGAGAAACCTCTTCAGCTTTACTAAGCCGAGGCGTTACCAGAATTAGAAGAGGGCTTTAAAAAAAGAGTAAAGAAAAAAAAGAGTAAGTTTTAATACCTCTCTCTTTACCTGGGAAGGCTGCTGGGTTTGCTTTTTTGTGTTTGTTTGTTTGTTTTCCTCACAGTTTTGTTTAATCCCTTGCGTGACTGAAATAAAAGTGTAGTGGAGTATCTTGCTTCTCTTAGGCCTGATGCTGCTCATTTAGAGGGATGTGAGATTTTTCCAGTGTTCCGAGGATGATTCTTAGATATTTGACCAATTTGTGTGTAAAAGCTTGCAAAACCGTGACTTAAATGTTTATCCTTAGTGCTGACAGGATGCTGTGGAGGTGTTTAACTGTATATTTGTAACAATTATGCTTCTTGGCAAGAAAGACATGTTTTCTTCTCAGAGGGAATTTTTGCTGGTTTTTTTTTTTGCCTTTTTCTGCCCATGAGTTGTTGTTATGCTTGCCTTTCTTTATCATTTTACTTTTTGTCTTAGATGTAAATAAAGAGCTAATTACAGTTAATCTCAGTGCAAAGGAATGAAATTTTAAAGAGTGAAAAATAACTCCCATCTGTTGGATTTGCAGTAACATTTTGGGGTTTGCCTTCTACTTGGAAGGATGCCAAAACTTATCTCGCTCAATTTAAAGTTTTCTTTGCACTATTTAAACTGGATTTTTAATAATTTATAAAAACAAACAGAAATGGAAATAGCTTTTCAAATTATGTTTGGTCATGTTCTTTATGTAGTGGTTGCTAAAATGTGAACAGCTCCAACTGAAACGAGTTCAAATCCCACCGCCAAATTCTATAGGAACATGTTGAAGACCTTCTGGAAGAGCATCTATTTTTCATAGTAGTATATTGCATTTCTCTGTTTCCTGCCTGCTGGGGCTCCATGTGCTCAGCTAACCACCCCCAAAATGACTTGTTCCAAGGGAACTGTTGCTTAAGTAGTTACTATATAAGTCAGGCTCAGAACCCCAGTTTTTTTGCGGTGAGTATGTGTTACTTTTAGCCCCATCAGCTCCACTGACTGTTGAGCTCAGGGAATTAATCCATACTTTGCACTCATATGTTATCTTTCATCTCAGCATCTCTAAGCACTTTAGAGACATTAAGATGCACTGCTGTGGTGCGAGGTGGGAGAGGCTGTTCTAAGTGTGGCTAGGGAAACAGAGGCACAGATTTCAGAAGCCTCTCCTAATGCACTCAGTTCAGGGGACAGCCATTTATAAGTTCTCTAATGCCTGATTATCAGGGAGGTACTGCAATTTTTCATGCACTGCATTTGGTGATTGATGCCTACATATGGGTTTCATGTACATTAGCCAGAAACTCATATTTCTACCCTTAACTGGAGACTGTTTTAAAATCTTCAACCTTAGAGACTTACAGGAGCCTAGTAAATGGCAGTGTAGGGAGTCCAAATTTCTAGTTATTTTTTCTCAGGTTAGTCCTGTCGCACAAAGTAAAACCTCACCTCCCTCCCACCATAGTAACATCTAGGGCCCCACCTACATGAATTTATTAGCAGTCTGTTGAGTCAAAGCTCTGAGATGTGTAAAAAAATACTTGTTTTGACAGTAAGAGCCATGCAAATTCACTCTAATGCAAATAATAGGATTTGTTCTGTTGAGAAATATCCCCTCTTCCTTCAAGCACAGATACCTCCCAGCCCTTGTTTTTAAGAAGGGATCTGGGTAGTGGGAGGAGAATGTTGCTGCCCAGCTGGCAGGCTGTAGAGGTCTTGAGGGCACCCAGCCTCTCTGAATGAACACAGATGTGCTGCTGGATACCAAAATGAGTTGCTCTAGCAAATTGTGCTGGTTGCATTTGAGCTGATGTGTTGGGGTGACTGAAGGACTGAACTCAGACTCCACTGGAATAACATCCCTCTGGACTGGGATGGGATTTCCTCCATATCCGTTCTCCTGAAAAAATAGTCACAGTCTCAGTGCATTTACATTTCTCCTCCTTCCTTGTCCTCTCTCATGTTGCTAGGTGGAATTTAGGGAGGCTGTTTAGCTCTGTCTCCTTCGCACACACAGACTCCCTGACCCCAGGCCACGGAGAGATAGAAACACTTTTCTCCAGGCTTGTTGTGTCATCGTTTTTTCCCGTTGCACAGGGAAGCTGTCCCTTGCTTTTCAGCCCTGTTGAACAGTCAGGAGAGTAATGTAGTAATGTTTCCCTCCTATAAACTTTTTTCCACTTTATCTGACAGGTGCAATGACTCTGTAGTTGCTGACCTGAAGTGTCAAAAAGCAGGAGGGAAACTCAGCCCAACTGTGTTGGTTTTGCACAGCCTGGTTTTTGGTGGCCAGGGGGCCACAGAGGTGGCTTCTGTGGGAGGCCGCTAGAGGCTTCCACCATGTCCGGCAGAGCCAAACCCTGATGGCTCTGGAGATGGACGTGCTGCTGGCCAAGGCTGGGCCAGTTGGAGAGGTTGGTGGTGCCTCTGTGATAACACATTTGGGAGGAGGATCAAGACAAAGTGGGGCACGTGCAGTTTTAATTCCAGCCAGAGAAGAGGAGGAGGTGAGAACATGTGAGGGAAAACAACACGGCAACACCAAGGGCAGGGGAGAAGGAGGGGCAGGAGGTGCTCCAGAGGCCAGAGCTGGGGTTCCCCTGCAGCCCCTGGTGCAG
>VZRF01005175.1:684802-776228 GCA_013396875.1 Vireo altiloquus | reverse complement strand
GAGGACTGTGTGCCTGTGGGAGGGACTCACACTGCAGCAGTTTTGGCAGGACTGCTGCTCGGGAGATGGGAGCCATGTTGGAGAAGTTCACGGAGAACTGTCTCCTGTAGGAAGGACCCCATGGTGTGGCAGGGGAAGGACTCGTCTCCTCGAGCAGCGGAAGAAAACCTCGGGTAATGAACTGACCAAAATCCCCATGCCCCATCCCCTGTGCTGTGGCTGGGAAGGAGGGAGAGGTTGGAGGAAGAAAGGTGTTTTTTAAGGGCTTATTTTACTTCTCATTATCCTCCTCTGAGTCTATTAGCAATAAATTCATTTTGTACTTCTAAGCTGAGCCTGTTTTGCCCTTGGAGTGGTTTTTTCCGGTCCTTATCTCAACCCTTCGTTAATTTTTCTCTCCTCTGCCCAGCTGTGGCAGGGGAGGGCGAGCGAGTGGCTTTTGTGGGTGCCTGGCGTTGGGCCAGCGTCAAACCACGACACCAACTTTCCAAAGATGCTCAGTAATTACTTCCTCTCAAATCAAAGAGGTGAGCCAGCCCAGGGCTGGGGTCTGCACAGATTTGAGAGTATGAAGGCATCCACTTCCTGGCATTGAAAGTGCTCAGAAGTGAAAATTTCAGAGGCTTTTCAGATTTTTGGCCCTTTGCAGCAGGGCTTTATTGCATAGCAGTGTTTCCTTGTGTCTCTGCTCCTTGTAGCCTTTGGAAATGTCAGCAGCGCATGTATTGCCTTTTGTTTGTCATTCAGCTGAAGAAATGAATTCATTGCCCTTGTGAGATCAATCATATTCTCCCCAAATAATTAATATTGATGACAATCACAGCATACTGCTGCCTTCAGCTCCATCTCAGCCTTCCCACTGTGTAGGTGCTGTGGGTCACAGAGCAGACTTTCGCAAAGAAGGCTCCTGGACTTCAAATTTCAGGGTGCTGTTCTTTGAAGGCTGAATTTCAAGCTGCACTGATGGGGCCAGTGCAGGCAGAGCCTGAGAAGTTCCCTGTGATGGTGCAACTGAATATTTGCAGAGGGAAATGTTAGAGACATGGAGAGCAAAAGCAATAGGCATCTCAGGGGGGGAAGGATTGTCTCACTCTTGTTTCTCTTTTCCTCTTTTTTTCTGTGTGTTCACAGCTTTTTCTAGTCCCCTTTGCAGAATGCAGCTATACTATGCTGACCAGAAAGGGACAGGTATGCAAAAGAAAGCTGCTCTGATAGTCACCAAGTGGGTGGGTTGGGAATGTGGAGGGCTGGAAGGACCTCCAGAGAACTGCTTTTAAGTGGGGTACTGTCCTGGGGGAGGCTGGTAGCTCCTGGGCTTTCTATTTTTATATTGCTTTAAATTGATTGATGTGTAAAGCGCACTTGGAGCAGCCTGTCTGAGCTTCAGGACAGGGATTGAAGCATCTTGATGTCTTATTCTTGTTCGCTTTTACTTATAAGGTTAAATGGGATTAAATTAACATGATTAATATAAGTACCAGGTGTGGAAATGCTGTGTGGCCCAAACTCGAAAAAGAAAACCTCATCTGACTTGCTTTTACCCTTGAATATGTTGTTGATCCCAGGGTACCCAGAGTCACTTGAGGAAATCATTCTCCTATGCCTCAGGAAGAGCTGGGGCTTCCCTACTGGCAGCAGCATGGGTAAACCTGATAGTAGTGCTGGAGACACTGCAGCTGCCTGAGGAATTTGTGGCACCAGTGGAAAGCAGATTCTTGGGAAGGGAAGTGAAAGACAGTGATGATGTGCTCTGGAGCGTGGTGGTGCTTGGAGGATTTTTGCCTGTTTTGTCCCTCTCCGGAGGAACAAGAAGGGAAAGATGTCTGAATATAGAGCAGCCATCCTGGGAATCTGGTCCTCAAGCACTTAGTGCTCTAAGGGGAGGAGATGAACTGAAGGAGCAGGATGTAGCTGGCAGAAAGAGCTTGAACTTCAGGAAAAAAAACCCTCTTGGAGTGTTTTTAACACTGAAAGCCTGTTGCAGGTGGTGCTGAGCAGGGCTGGATGCAGCCCCTGGTGTGACAGGGAGGATGTGGAGTGGGCCTGCAGGACACTGGCTGGACCAGGCTGAGCTTGCAAGGAGACACCTCTCCTGGGAAAACTGCTCTGGGGTTCGAGAGTCCTGGACCTGTCCTGAAAAAGGCACTAAGCCCATCTGAAAACCTGCTCAAAGCTGCCTTGTATTCTCTGGATTTAGAGACTTGTGCTGAGCTAGCTTGGGGCTGCTGCTGTGTAATCTGTTGCACAGTGTGGATGTGCTGCTATGTCCACTGGGGCAGTGGAACAACCTCCTGGGGAGGGTGGTGGAGCTGCTTACATTGTAAAACCATTAAAAGGTCAAGAGGCAGAATGTATAAATTAAATGCTCATTGTCAGATGTCTCCAAGTGTTCCATGACAGTTAATTGGAACTTTTCCAGTGAGGGAGGGATCTCACTTTGGATTTCTTAAGTCTTCTCAGGTCTTTGAGCCGCGCTGATTGCAGATTTCTTTTTTCCTGTGCAAAGATTAGTTTGTCAGTTTATTTTGTGGTAGCACAATATGTGCGTGTTTCTCAGAGCTCTCCTTTCACTCTAACATAGCTGTCCAAAATAGAAGCATTGTGTCTGGCTTCATGGAAGATCTCAGCTCTCTTTGAAGCACTGTTGGAAACTTTTCATTCCCTGGCTATTCACACTTAAAAAAAATAGACTATCTTAGCTGGATACCTTTTGCTTGAGCACAGAAGTGCTTTTGTAGCTTAGTGTTTGAACTGCTCAGTGGCCAGCATGGATCCATTTGTAATCCATGCTGTTTGATTTTATAGCTGTGGCTCTACCTGCCCCTCTCCAGCTCACTCCACAGATCTCTCGGCAATAGTCCCAGCTGCTTGTTTGACTTGTCCAGGTGTGCATATTTTGTAGAGGTGACAGAGAGCTTGTTTATTTTCCATGTATGAGATGCAGTGTGCTCTGCCTGTTAAATTGGTGGCAGAGTATAATCAGTGGCACCCTGGACTCCAGCAGAGCAGTGTGCAAGATCTGTAGAATTTCTGCTTTTTCAGGTCCTGAGAGGACCCCAGGAGAACTGCAAAGGGAAGCAGGGGATGGCATATTTCTTCAGGTACATTTTCAAGCCCCCCCTCCACTTCTCTCTGCGTGACTAGATTGCACTTTTTTCTTTTGAGAGGGAGAAAAAAGGCTTCTTCCTCTGAATTCTCATTGTTAGCATTAAATCTGTTGAGCAAAAGGATGCCAGGAAATGGTATCTAAATGCCAGTAGCAAATCACAAATTCCCTGCCTGGAAATCTCGCCTTCATGTCCCAAACATTGGCACTGGCAGAGGCAAATCTTTCACTACCAAGGAAGCTCCCAGGAATGACTCACTGTGAATGAAAGTCTCCACACTTTTCCCTGAGCCTCTGAGCTTGAGGTGAGGCTGCTGCCAGCCCTACCCTCGGGAGCTCTTGGTGCTCATGGAAGGGCAGCCTTGCTTCTGCAATTTGTGCTGCTCTGTTGAAGGAGAAGTAGCTTGGGATCACCTCCCATGGTGACTCTGGAGCATCACACTGCTGAGCTTGTTCATCCCCATGCTGGGGATTTTGTAAAAAGTAATTATTAAAAAGCCATTAGGCTGCAGACCTTGGCCTGGATGTGCAGGCAGGAAGCCAGGGAGGGGCCATGGTGGGTGGCAGGCAAATGGAGCCACCTTGGATCCCTGGTGTCATGTCCTTGGCTGGCAGTGAGCTGGCTAAGTCACTGATTAAGACGGCTGCTTCCAGATTTTCTTGTTGTGTATTTGGTTTTGGTTTGTTTTTTTCTCCCTTCAGGGTACTCAGTAGCGCTGGGTGTAGAGCTGGGTGTGAGCACTGTAACTGCCCAGTGCTTCCAGGTTCTGTGTGCCAATGGCCAGGTCTGGCCAAGCAAGGCAGAAAATCCTTTGTGCTAGTGACAGGAGGCACCTTGCACCAAGGCAGCTTTCCATCTGACTCCCACTAGTTTAATTTTTTTTTCCCCCCTCTGCAAAAGCAGGTGGGTAATATCTGCTGTGATTCTAGCTGGTAAAAAGCTTTCAGGCTGCTCAAATTTCAGCATTTCCTTTGGTTCTGATGACATAAATTACTTTTGTAATAGAAACATTTCAGAACAAATTCCTTTCAGCCCGCTCTGCTGTCAGGCATGCGATGGCCTGGTGAGTGCAGCCACCCTGGCACAGGTGGGACACCAGCACTGATTTTGCAGGTCCCTGCCTTGGATGTGTCACCAGTAGATGCAGTGACTGGGTCAAACCTATGGCTCCCGTGATATCCCTGATTGCAGGGAAGGCTTCAGCCCTGCTTATTCCTGCTGAAATGTGCCTGGGAGCTGCTGCCAAGACAAATCGGGCTCCCTGCCCTCAGGAGAGATGTGAATGTTTTTCTGAGGACAGCACTGGGGGCCCTCTGGTCACTGCGCCCGTGTTTGAAGTGATGAGTGTGGTGTAGCGTGCACGAGAGCAGGGAGAGTGCTGCGTGCTGCTTATGGTGCTCATCATCAAACTGCTGCTGGGTTCCTCCCTGCTCTGTTCCTGGGAGCCATCCAGGGATGAAAATTGTAATGAATGTGGTTATTCCTCCTGGAGAGTTAAGACCGGACTTCCAAAACCCATGGCCTGCCTAGAGATTTTGGTGTGACATTCTGTTCCTCTGGAGGGCTGTCCCTGAGACTGACCAGTTCTCTGCAGGAGAGGCTCCCCTTTGGGCAGGACCGAGTGGGACCACAGACACCACAGCAAAGGGCAGTGCCAGGCAGTGCCCACGTGGCCTCTGGAGGAGAGGCAGGGTCAGGAATACACTGCGCAAACCCTGGCTAAGTGGCACCAAGATGGTTTATGCTACAGTAATTCCCCCTTTTGTCTGACTTACTCTTGCACATACTGAAAAGCAAAAGTGTTTCCTGGAGGGCTGAAGGGCCTTTTCCCATTTTCCATTAGTGTTTTTGCTGTTACTTTTCTGCAGCTGCTTTTTCAGGCTGTCCTTTGTCTGCCTTTTGGATTCTTTGAATTTACTTGAACTGTACATCTATTTTTCCCCATAAGAAAACCCAGCAAACTCATCGAGCAGCCTTCTCCAATGCTGCAGTGTGATGATGCAGGGAACCAGGGCTCGTGGGCACGCTGTGATTGGGAGCAGAGAGCTGTGCCCCCTTCCTGAGCACCAGCTCTGCTCTGCAGCCCATCAATCAATCTTCACCTCCGAGTCCATGTGGCGTAGAACCAAAGCATTTCCTAAGGTAGCCCACTCTGGATTTTGCTAGCCTTCCTGCGTCTGCATCCCATTTTTTGGGGTTCTCAAATGCTTTTGAGTTGGGACAGAATTACAGAAAGAAAATAGTATGTAAAACCTAAATAACTGAAGTTATTTCCTTCCTCTTTCAGAAACAGCTTTATTTTAAATGCCCTTTCAGTCAGAGCACTTAGTGGCAAGGTTCTGAAGGGTGCTTTTGTTCTGTGGGCCATAGTGTGACTTCTCATTGAAAAGCAAAAAAACTATCAGCTCTCCCTAGAGGCCTGTGGTTAGGAGGGACAAAAGCATTTTTCTTGGAAAATGCAGCACTGTTCTGTAGAATTGGTACAGTGTCTTTGAGAATAGGTGTGCAGTAGTTATGTTGAGTGCAGTTCTCTTCATTAATTACTTGACGTCTGTCTTTTGTTTTATAATTGTTTGGAAAGTGTGTGGGCTTTGCGGGGTCCATGCTGCTAAAGACAGGAGGAATGATGCCTTGCTGAGGTCTGTTTGGCAAGGATATTTTATTAAAAGATGTTTTATATGAAAATATTCATGTTTCTTCTGACATAAAAGCCACTTGTGACAAGTTTCAAATGAAAAAAACCAAACCTTTCCACCCCCTTTGCTGTTAAGAGCAGGAGACACTTCCATGACTGTGTTTCCCCCAACTCCACTTTTCTTTGCTCCTCAGTAGACAGAAGGTGAAAGTTTGAAGAAAAAAGTTCTCAGGAAAGAAAAGGGAACCATTTCTGATTTGAAACAAAGTGAACATTTCAATTTAAGTTCCTTAAAAAAGTATTCTAGCAAGAGCTGTGATAGATCATTTTCCCTAACCGCTCTATGAATTGTTATTAAAATGTTAATTTATGGAGACATTAAGAACACCTCAGAGTATATTGGTCTCGTGAGAAGTTCCTGGAGTGCTGAGGATGTATCAGAGCTCTCCAGCTGCCTTCTGGCTGCTCTGATTGCCTGCTTTCTAGCTGTGGTGTGATTTCTGAGCTGGTAAGCTCTCCTGCTCACCGATTTTATTCCTGGCTCCCTTTACAGTTTCCTTTCATTTTTATTTGCACTGGGTGGCTGCAGTTGGGTGAAGCCCTCTGCTGCAGCTTGGGTTTGCACTCCCTGGCCTCTGGCTCATTCTGTTGCAGCCACAGGCGCTGGTGTTTGGGTGCAGTGCTACGGAATTGCGCAAGAAGTCCATCAGACGCCACTGGAATTGCATCACAGACAGGAAGAATGGCAATGTGCTCTGTCCCGTCACGAAACACAGAAGCAGGTTGCTGAGAAAGGTTGAGAAAACCCCTCCAGTTCCTGGCAAGACCAGGGTGGGTTGTGGTTCTGTGGTGTCAGGTTCTTAAGGGTGTTACAAAACTCACCCCTCTCTGCAATGGGATGCAGTTCTTTTCCTCTGTGTCACCACAGGACTGCTGTGGGAAGACCTTTTTGTTTGGGGGATATCACAGGTTTGGGGCTATTTGGTTTTTGGGGGTTTTTTTGAGTAATCACGTGCCACAGGAATGGAGCTAGACTGGCAAATGCTGGCATGGTCAGGGCATCCAGGAGGTTGTGATGCCTCCCCTTGGCCAGCCCTTGACTCTGTGCATGTCCCTTCCATGGCCCCTTGCATTTTGTACAGAGTGAGAGCAGCCAGGGCTGTGGTCAGCTGTGTCCCTTTTCTGTAATGGAGAAATTGCTGCAATCTGACAGGCTCTGTGTCTGTCTGTCTCCACTGATAAGATCTCTGGAATGCCTGGAATGAACCAGAAGTAAATCACTCTGTGTGTAGGACTTCTGATTTTATAGCTGGGTAGAGCAAGAAAAAAAGGATTTTCCGACTAGCAGGCAGAGCATGGAAATCTTGGATACCTTGCTCATGGGAACAGAGACCTGGTGGCTCGGTGAGACAGTTGAAAGGAGCATGTTCCTGTGAGCATAGCTAATGGATGTAAATATTAGCTCGCTGCAGAGTTCATGTATCACCGAGTGAAATGTAGTAGTTTATTTTGGCCTCAGGCCACGCAAATGGCCCTGCTCAATACAAGGGAAACTCATCCAAAGTCAGTAGTTGTTCCTGCTTGCTTCAGGGCTGAATTCAGTCTGATTTGTGCGAAATGCAGGAGAGAGTCACTGGAAAATAAGGGTGAGTTAGGACACGCTGTGCATTTAGCTAATGACAAATGGAGAGGGAACCATGAGGGATCTGTGTTTTGGGAATGATTCCCCACCACTGTTTACACCCCCTCTCTTCAAGCATCTCAATTACCAAAAGTTCCTAAATTCCTACCAGAAGTGCAGCATGTTGGATCTCTCTGTCCAATCTGATGGCATAAAGATGTTTTCTCTTTCTTCAGCATTTCCAAGGGGTAGGAGTAATTAATGTTGTTTCTTCCCTATGGAGTCTTAAGTAACGGTGGGAGCTGGTTGTAGGTGGCAATAGAGAAGGGTTTGATAAGCAGCTGGCATTTTAATTTGGAGGAAGGTGGTAGGGGATGATCAGCCCTCTCAGCTGGACGCCAAGGAAAAAAACTCACTTTTTTCCCTGCTTCTTGGCCATTTTTGAAAGCCTGATGGCTTCAGAGGCAGTGTGCAGCCCTTCCCATGGACTGTGCGGGGAAGAACAGGCATGCTTCAGATTTCCTTTGTCTCTTTGAGATGAGCCCAGCAGAGGGAAGGCATCGCACAAAGGCTTTTCAGATGTAAGCACTGAAAAGGAGGGATTCAATATCCGCTGCTGGGCTTTGAGTAGTGTGGTTCACGTGTCGCATTCTTGTTAATCTCTGCAATCTGCACAATCTTAGGTGTTCTCTGCTTATGCTCAAAGCCCTTCTGTGTACTGCATATATTCTGGACAGGTTTTTGAGGGACGTGTTTAAGTGAGCTCTGTGGCTTCTCCCCCCACACTTTTAACACACCCTGATGGAGCAGGTTTCTCTGTCATCTCATGAACACATTCCTGACAGTATCACCATGCTCATTACTGCATCTGCCTGGCAGAGCTGAGATGCTTTGATGAAGTTCAGCCTTTTAACCATCTCTTCTCCCTTTGTGATCTGACAGCACCCAGGAATATCAAATGTGACCTTAACCCCTTTAATGAGAGCATCCAGTAGATGTCAGTTTTCATGACTACCAGCTTATAAATTGCATCCTGAAAAACCTAGAAACAGAGGGAAATTTAATTCCAGTGAGTGAGCAGCTCTGAGAGCCGAATGCCAGATACAGGAGTGGGCAGCCAGTGAAACCCTGGCAGTGTACATTTATCTCAAATTACAGGAAATTGTGTTCTGTAGCGGGAATGGAAGAGTTTGGGATTGTTTTTTGCTTATCACGGCTGCTTAGAAAGTGTAAGCCTTTGTTTAGATAATTTCTGAAGAGTGTACAAACCTGGCACTTTTTTACTCCTTGTGAGTTCCAAGGAGGGTTTGACTGGGAAAGCTGGTAGGGCCTTGTCCTGCCTTTGTGGGTCACTGGCAGCAGACCTTGCCGTTTTGGACTGCACCGGTGTGGCTGTCCTGTCAAAGGGTCAAACACGTGTTCGGTGCAGACGTGCCACGGCCACCGCAAGTGCTTTCTGCACTTGTTCTTAGAGATGAGCAGAAGGAGGTCTTGGCAAAGGACCTTCTTTCGGGAGTCAAAGCTTGGGATTTCTAGCCTGCAAGCCTCCATTTGACTCCTCGTGCTCCTGGATCTAGACTATTCTGGTGACTTAAGTCAAAGAGCTGGACTGTCCTCTTCAGAGCCATCTCCTCTCAGGCTTGGCAAGCTGCCTGCAGGCGGAGCAACGCTGCCACGTGCATACTGTTCTTAAGGAATCTTAATGAAATAAAACAGGGACGTGCCAGAATTAAAGGATCACTGGGTGGATGGAGGGATGAACACATATATTTGGAGTCAAAAAATAGCCTGCAGTGGTAAAACAGTGTCAAATAACCAGGTCTGTGTGCTTTGTCTCCCAGGATGAAGATGGTCAGTGTCCTGCTGGTTTCACTCTGGCTGTCCATGGTCACCCTTGGCAGAGGCTCAGGTAAGGATGTGGCATGTGATGTACCTGCCCACTTACTGTGCAGAGAAGAAAACTGTCTGCAGCGAGTTTTCCTGGATTAAATGGTTGTGTGTAAAATACTTCAGCAAAATGCACGAACACGGTGTTAGTTCTGGTTGGATGTTGTACAGTGATTTGTGTAGAGAGGACCAGTGCGGTGTGAACGAGTGGATTAGCAAATAGCAGCAGCACCTCGACCTAAATATGCTTTGCAAACTCGGTCTGTCCCCTTGATCAGTATCGTTCTTTCCCTTCTGTGAGGGGTGAAACCAGGGCTTGGCCCTTGGAGCTGCCTTGTCTCTGAGTTACAGGAAGAGCCCAGGCTTGAACCTGAACACTGCTATTCCTGGTTGGATCTGGAGGGGACTGATATTCAGCTCTCCAATTCTGACTCATGTCTCAGCAATGCAAGGGGAGAGGGGAACTTCTAGAGTAAGAGGAGCTCTGATACCCTGAGAGTGTCTCACTGAGTCACTTTCCTGACAGGAAATATGTTGTCATGCTCGCAGCTCCTCTGGCACTCGTTCAGCCCAGCTCTTGTGTAGAGGCAGATTGTGCATGTCTCGGCTCCGGACTTCCTATTTGGGGGTGGAAGGAGACAGCATGATTTGCAGGAGGCGAGTGGAAAGGGGGAGGGAAGAAAGAACAGGAGCTGGTTTTGTGGGGGGAAATGTTCAGAAATAAGGGCTATGCAGGGGTTTGACAAGTCCCCCCTTGAACCCTTGTCCCCCTGCAATGCTGGCAAACAAGCAGTTACAATGTACCCCGAGCAGATGAACAGCTCTTGTGTCATTCTCTCTTGGACCACACTGAATTATTGTGGCCAGATTCACAACGTGAACCTCAGCAAGGTTCATCTCAGTGCAGCATTCATCACAGAGGCTGAAGCCTGGGAGGTTTTTCTCCTTGGGCTCCCAAAGGGCTGCAGGCACTCACAGTAGGCTGAGATGTTTGGTGGGGGATGTCCCATCCTGGCTGACAGGGGCTGGGTAGAAGTGGTGAGCAAAGGAGAAAGAATACACAGCCTAGGTCTCCTGTACTAAGCCCTAGGTAGTAGGAGTGCCTGGGGAAGGAGGGCCCCAGCAACATGGATCTCTGCTGCTTGCTGGGAAAATCCCTGCTTTGCTTGTGCTTCTGGACGAGCTGTTCTGCTCTCCACCAACGCAACCTCCTCCTCCTGCTGAGGCAGCATTACGGCACCCCACGTGCAGTCATCTTGGGCTTTTGCAGAAATGGGAGGTAGGTGCAATTGAATCAGGATTGCCCAGGAAATGTTACATCAGCTCTAAAAGCTGACGCAGTCAGCTGGGAAGAAGCTGATTTCAGTCAGGTGAAATGAGCACCCTGGCATTTGAGTCACACAGGCTTGTGCCAATTGATCTGGCAGAACCAGAACCCTCCATGCATTTCTGCAGGGCATTTAGTACTTTTTAAATATCTCTCCTTTAGCACAGATTTGCTATACATGGTGGTCAGAACCCTTGTAGAGTGCTGCAAGAATGTAAGTCAAGAGGTGATACATGAGACACATGATCAGTTAAAATACACTTCTGCAAATCCACTGCAGTGTATACATTTAATTTCCTGCAGATCTGTGGGTGTCAGACGCACTCTTCAGTTCAAAGCTTCCTTTTTGTGCCGTGGACTTCATAAATCGGTTTTGGCTGCCAGAATGTTCTTTGTTATTCATGATGGGCTTGGATGGCCATACTTGGGTGGAGGGGCAGCCGTCTGTGCAGCCCTCTGTTTCACTGTGGGGTTTCCTGGGACTGGCATCAAAAGGAGACTGGAGCTCATTTCACCCTTGCAAAGTCATAAATACAGAGCAGTTTGGGAGACTGGCCTTGTTCTGGAAATGTTACAGCATTTGGGCTTGCTTTTCATTCTCGAATCAGGGAGTGTAGGCGGGGGGAGCAGAGCTGAGCTTATCTGGAATGAATGCAGATGGGCTGTGCACAGTCTGCAGCTGCCCTCGTGGTCACCTAGCACCCAGCAGGGTCATGGAGATGGGTAACTCTCACTGGGGAGCCTGGCTCCTGGGATATATGTGTAACTTGGTAGGGATTTGTCATTTCAGCTGCGTCCTTTTCTGTGCTTTGACTTTTAAGTCGTGTATTGCTGTATTGTTGGGACCAGCTCTCTCTCCAGACAAGGCTGGAGGCAGGGATAGGGGTTCTTTTATGGTTTGCTTCTGCTTTTCCTAGCTCTGCCATCCTTCCCAGTGGAGCAATCTGGTCAGCAGCACTGACCAGAGAGTGCCTAAGCCAGGGGTATAGGCTCTGCTGAGTCCCAAGCTCTGTGAGCTTACAGAGAAAGTGAGGAACCAACACTTACTAAATTTCAGCTCTAAAATACCAGCACTGCCCTGGCTGCAAGTGGCCTTTCCATCCAGTTCAGCCACTGTGGCTGTCAGTCTCTCTGGCAGTGTGTCAGAAGGCTTTAGCATTGTGCTTCACCCTGCTTCCTACTGGAGAGACAAACTCACAAACTTTATTTCCCCTCCAGATTTTGCCTACAGCACTGTGGCTCTAAACATCTGTTCTCTGGGCTCTGCTGTTTCTACGGTGTATGGAGGCTGGTGCTGAAACAAAATCAGTTGCTGAAAGGGAGGTGCAAGCTGTACGAGGGAAGAAATGTGATCTGAGTAGCGTAGAGTAAAAGATGTAGAGCCTGAGACTGAATTGGTGCCTGAGTCTTCGCTCTGAATGCGTGGGCAAATCTTTCCTAGTCTTGAGAATATACATGATCTGCAGTGCATGGGTTTGAATTCCTTACTCGTGACCTTTGGGTCAATGTTTGCAGTGGCATTCAAGGTCTTCTGCTTTCCTTGCCTAGCTAAGCCATCTTTAAGATGGAACTTGTGTTGTAGGATGCTTAATGAACCCAGATGTTCTGATAGCCAGAGGAGGATAACAAAAAACAGTGGACCCGGGTCTGGTCTTACAATGGTTTCTTTGGCTCTGCTGAAATCATATAAATATACACTGGCTTAAAAGAGATGAAAAACCAGTTGGACAAAGAACATAACAGACAGTATGAATACAGAATAATGTTATCTTCTTGTTTCTGAACAAAGCTGGCCAATGTTAGATACTGACTTATTTATAAGATGTAGCTGTAATTGTGCTTCTTGTTCCATTTTTTTCTCTCTGCTAACCAGGCTACTCTCTCACCCTCTGAGAGTTCTCAGCTTTTGTGGGGTGAGGGCTGGGGAGATGACCGTGGTTGGGAGTATTGTCTTAGGGAATTGCAGAAGCAGAAGAATATTGCTGTCAGGAGAGGAGGAGCGGCCTCGTGCTGATTATCTAACGGACCCACGTAGTGTCAGCAGGTACCTGCTGTGCATAAATAGCCCTTTGAGGGGGGAAGTCATCATGTTTGCATAGGAAATGCCTCTGTAGCTCCCTTGGGGACTATCAGACAGGCTGTGTGGTAGGATGAGCCCAGGACTGGGCCAGAATGATACTCCAGCATGGCAGGTAGTGGCTGGAAGGCAGCCAGGAGCTTCTCTCCTAGGAGCTTTATTTCAGGTTTTGCTGTTATTTGCTGGATTGTGAACATGTCTATTTACACTCCCCCATATCAGAGGCTTTCAGCTACTTTGGTTTTGTCTGTTCTGAAGTTGCCTCCAAAGTGCCAGATATCACCAATGCTTCTGGATTCAGGTGGTGGCTGGAGGAGTGACTGCAGTGAGAAACAGAGGTCTGGCTCCAGAGGTCAGAGCCACTGCCTGCACTGTCTCTCCTGAGTGCTGAACTGCACTGTGTGTCTCTCTCATCCTTAGCAGAGAGGCAGAACAGTTCCTTTTGGCCAGGGGAAATTTGCAGATTAATAAATTACTGTCTGTAAAACACTTTGAAGATGGAGAGCCCTGTGCAGTTCCTCAGGATTATTACTATATGGCTCTTATTCTACTGATGGGGTTCCAGTGGCTTTATTTTCCTTATGATTTGTGACAGCCCCAGAAGCTGAGAAGCTTATTTTAGTGTGTAAAGTCAAAAGAAAAATAGATTAAACTGCATTATTGTTTTCTAAAGAGACTAAATCCCTCCCCCACCATCTTCTCCTGGGATTTCCTGACTTCCTCCTACTCTTCCAATCTCAGCTTCTTGCTGTCCTAATTTAGGATGTGATTTTATAACCATCCATACCCATCTGTGAGCTACTGTGGCTGTAGAAGTTTATGGCGCTTGAGGGCACAGTCATTTGGCACTGAGGGTGTTGAAAGGTGCACAGCCCTGGAGTGGATGGAGATAAAACCCGTGGAGCAGAGCTGACCTGGGTGCAGACGTGTCCCCGCAGCCGCCAGCATCTCTCCACACCAGCCAGAGCTGTGCCCGCTGAGGAGATAAAACCTCATGTCTGCTTCTTGTCAGCTGAGGAAATGGGTTGTGAGGGGTGAGCTCTGTGCAGGCGTCATCGTGGTGTGACCTGTCTGCACTGAAGTGCAGAAACGTGGGGAGGAGAGCAGCCCTTTTTGGGCGTGTTGCTGATATGGTATTGAACAGTCACTTTTGCTCCTCTGTGTGTATCAACTAGGGCATCAGGGGACATCGGGGACCTGTCATGTCTCTCTCCCACAGCTACAGAGTTATGCTCTCACTGTCAGATGTTTTCTGGCACCCAGGTGACTCTGCTGGGCGCCTGGACCCTTACAGTGCATTTTACTGCCTGCTGCATTTTTTTCAGTTCCCATCCTTGTCTGAGGACAACTGCTGCCCCATCTTTGTGATGCAGACGTCCCTGTGGGATGGACAGGGAAGAATTGCTGACTGTGTTTTAAAGCAGGCAGCAGAGCACCTGGCTAAGTGCAGTAACTGGGCTGCAGAGTTTGGCTAAGCAAGCCTGTTGGCAGAGCCAGGAGTTCAGCCTGGACCTAGTCAAGTCCCAGTGTGGTGTCCCAGGCACACAGACGAGTCCCTGCCAGCTTGAGCACAGCTCAGCAGTGATGCTAATCAGGTTAACCCCCTTTTCATGCTGCCTCTCCTACAGATGACTTTTGCAATGGGGTGTTGAATTTCCTGTATCTCTCCTCTTCCTATGCTGCTCTGCTTTGCTTCACGCAACAATTTTCTCAATGAAGCGGGATGGAAAGTAGCTGTTTGCTCTTCTTATCCTTCAGGGAACAGTTCATGCCCCTACCTTTATCGTTTTGATCTCAAATTTAAAGAAAGCCTCCAGGAAAATATGTCAAGATTGCTAGAGAAATCTGAATACAAATTTTCTTGGTTTTTTTTTTTTTTTTCTGGCCCAGTTGCTGGAGGTAACCAAAATACTCTGTGCCACATGCAGTAAACAGCTTTATGCACAGATAGAAACTGAAGTCACAGAGCTCACTGCGGAGGAGTTCTAAGAGACACAAATAACAACTACCCCATGTTACAGGCTGTGCCTGATGAGATAAGGCGATTCAGAGTCAGAAACTCTGGGCTCCATTACAGAATCATCGTTTTTTGGATGTCTTGCTTTGGCTGCTTCTCCCAAAGTCCACAGAAGTTTATGCAGTCAGCTTGTTTTTTGTGACTTTGGCAGAGACAGGTTGTCACACCTGTTTAATTTAGACATGCAGGGTCTAAAGTTTATCAACCACAATATACAAGTGCTTTTCGAAACTGAGCCGTTCTGCAAAAGGAAGTCCTTTTCCTTCTCCTTTTCTCAGCTGTCCTACCTATTCAAATGATAAAAGCACTTGGGAAGAGAGAGAGATTCCATCCTAGTGTGCAGCATCCAGATGAGCTGCTTCTGTGAGGGCATCGCAGCTCAGTGACAACACAGGATGAATATGATGAGACTTGGGAGAAGTGTAAAACCATGTCACCAGTGCCATCCAGCAGAACTACGTGGATGGGGCTGGGCTGTGTAGGAAGTTTGTGCCAGGACCACTTCCACCTCCCTGCTCTACTGGAGAGGCTGTGGGAGGAAGGCAGTGAGGTTATGAGAGGCCTCTTTGGATGCGTTTCCACTAGAAGTCAGATTATAAATTTCTGCAGAGTTGGCACAGCTTCTAGGCTGAGTCTCCAAGGCAGCATTGAGCTACAACCAGTTTTGAGGTGTTCTCTGACCACTGTCACTGCTGCAGAAGTAGTGAGAGCAAACAGTGAGAGCCAGCTGATCTTGGCTGGGTCTAACCCAACTTCTGCATCATTCCCACCCATCTCAGTGTGTTTGGGTCTGTGCCTCTTCTCCCAGTTAAGGGCAGAGCTTCTCATTTGTTTTGTTCTATGCTTCTCTCCTTCTGTTGCATGGTCAGATGGGATACTACTGAGCAGAGAACACAGCCAGGGAGCAGGGGATGGTCTCATGCAGGGTGGAAAAGGAAGACTGCAGATATGGTGGGGAGAGTGAGTGCTCCTGGCGCTGGCATTAATGAGAGACGCACTCACGTGTGGTGCTGGCCACAGCTGGTGCCTCCTGTGCTCACAGCACGGCTCCTCCATTCAGCCCAGCTTCCTGTGCTTCCCTCTAACTGACTGAGCTTGAAAGATGGTGGTGAGGAAAAACTTTTTTAAGGTAGTAATGATTAATTCTTGCTTAATTCCTTTGTGTGATCAGCTTTTTCTGCCTTATTGATGCTGATTCGTGCATCACGATAACAGGCTGGCCTTGCTGTGTCCCCCAGGTAGAGGCTGACTCATACCAGCTTTGCTTTAAGGTAATGCAGCAGGGGCAGATGAAGAAAGTAGGAAGCTGTTGAGATATGGCTTGGCAGCCCCAAAAAGCCAACTGTGTCCTGGGTCATAGCAAAAGACGTGTGGCCAGGAGGTCTATTCTTCCCCTCTACTCTGCTCTCATGCTCTCTCTCACCTGCAGTGGTGTGTTCAACTTCAGGGTCCCCAACATGTAAAGGACATGAATCAGTTGGAGTGAGTCCAGAGGAGGGCACGAAGTTGATCAGAGAGCTGGAGCACCTCTCCTATGAAGACAGGCTTAGAGAGTTGGGGCCGCTCAGCCTGGAAAAGGAAAGGTTCTGAGGGAACCTTAGAGCCCTTCCAGTACAGAAAGGGGCTACAAGAAAGCTGGAGAAGGACTTCTCACAAGGGCGTGTAGTGATGGGACAAGGGAGAATGGCCTTAAGCTTAGGGAGGGTAGGTTTAGATTTGATATCAGGAAGAAATTTTTTGCTATAAGGGTGGTGAGGCACTGGAGCAGGATACCCAGAAAAACTGTGGATGCCCTATGCCTGGAAGTGCTCAAGGCCAGGTAAGAGGGGGCTTTAAGCCACCTGGTCTAGAGGGAGATGTCTCTGCACCCACAGCAGGGGTGTTGGAACTGGGTGATTTTTTAAGTTCCTTCCAATCCAACTCATCCTATGATAGTACAGCCCCATCTGATGCCTCAGCTGAAGTGGTGTGAGGAACAGGGGTCATTCACGTGGCAGCACTGATGGCTTCATGTCCTGCTGCCACTGCACAGTCCCAGTCTGCATGCAAGGGAGGCTCCCTCAAGGCACATGAAATCAAGGTGGGCATCCTTATCCTCACCTTTCTGCCCTGCCTGCTCTTTGTCTTCCAGTTCTGGGTGTTTCCTTCTACCATGCAGCCTCCCTCTAGCCTGTATGATCCCCACCCCTTTTCCTAAGCAGGGCTATGCAAACGGGACCATTTCTTGCCTTTTTCCTGCGTTGTCTGTCCCGGGTAGGTATTATGGGTCATAGGCTGCCTTGCTGTGTAATTGCAGAGCGTTTAGCAGTAAGAGGTCAAGGCATCTGCAGTGCTCCTGATTGGTACTGAGAACAAGGTGGCTTCTTTCAAAATTATTTTGTGGAGGCATTTCTAGGAAAGTGCATTTGTGGGATGGTGTATTTTTAGAGAATTTTACTGTGTCCCTCAGGTGTGTGTGTACTGCTCGATTTTCTGCAGCACAGAAGAGACATGGAGTTGGATATAGCTCCATCTCCTCACTAGTTTCCACTTGTTAGCAAACCTCTGGAGTCACAGCATGAATGCTGATCCCACTTGATTTAATCAGGAGCTGCTCTTAACTCCAGCAGCTGTTTTGTGCAAGAAACATTTCAAGAGAGAAGAAACGGGCACAGCACCATAGAAGTTAATGCTGTTTCTCACAATTAGAACTGGATCCTTGCATCTTCTTTCTGCAGTGCTCCCTCAAATATTGTTGCTGGAATCAAGATGTATCAATGTGTGTGTATGTACATTTTTTTTTCATAGTGAGATTGCTTTATGCCAATGAAGGGTCAGTCATGCCATTTTTTTCAGGCTATTTCCAGTTTAGACTGGCGCACAAGTAGTTGCATGCTGATGTTAGCAGCACGTAGGGTCTGAACATCAGACATCATCTATTTTAATAGAGCTTAAAACAGTGGAAGGAGCACCGAATGTTGTGGGGAGCTGTTGGGTGCAAATAAAATTATAGCAATAATAGTGTGGGCATCCTCTTTACTTTATGCATGTGTGTGGACATGTTGCCGCATCTGCTGGGGCCTGCTGCAGAAGTGCCACCACAGCAAAGGTTGATGTTGTCACAGGGAGAGGAGCACTATCACAGCTGAGGAGGAGGAGGCTCACAAAGGTATGTGTGAGGAGTGCCCTGCAGTTCTCACACATTATATCAGGCACAGCCCGGCTATCTCGGGCATAAAACACCCCAAAATGTAGAAATAGCAGTATAATTCTCAGCATGGTAGCAGGGAGGAGGGGAGCTGTGCAAAGCACCGCAACTTCTGTCCTCGGTGTTTTGTGTGTTAAGGATGACTTGCTGCAGCCTGTGGTGTTCCTGCCATCTCTGCTCTGACTGATGGGTCATGGCATTGCTCCCTGAGCCCTCGGAGTTGTACTGGGTGGCTTTGCCCTGGAGCCAGGAGGAGTCCTTGCCTTGGGAGGCACAGCCTGGGATCTCATTCTGCACGGCTGCTCCTGAGCTCTGGGTGTAGCTGTTCATGACCAGCAGTTATGTGCTGTGTTTGGGGTTCAGCTCAGAGCTTGCAGCACCCCAGGGCAGGGCACGTGAAGGGAGCCTTAGCACCACCTGTTTGCTGTGACTGTCCCTGAAGCCAGGCCAACTCTGAGACAAAATCTCCAGGTGTGGCTCTTACAGTAAAACAATAATGGTCCCCTCTTCCCAAGCCAAGAAGGCATGGCCTGGGCATTGTTTTTGAGAAATGTAGGAAGAAAAGAAATAAAATAGTCGTATTTATTTTCAATAACTCAGTCAGGTTGAACAGGTAAGTAGTTTTACAGTGCTGATTTATGGGCTGTTGCAAAATGCAAGAGCTGCTCATGATTGCAAATTTCATTGATCTTGACTCCAAGAATTTCAGTACAATAATATTTTTTATAGTTTTCTCTCTCCCCACTCCTGCTATTTGAAGTAATAAGGATGATTTGCCTTTATGCAGCCCAAGAGTAGACACAAGTCAGGTACTGGGAAGAGAACCTGGGCATTCTGATTTACAGACCCAAGTCTTCTCCTTTCAGAGGGGAAGCCTTTCTTTACAAAAAAAAATGTGCTGTCTCCATGAGTCACAATCCATGCTCTATCATGCAGTTAGCAGGCAGTCACTGCAGGCTCATCTGTCTTATTACCACTCTAAGGACACTTGACCATGCCTAATCCATGTCCCCACCAGCATTAAGCAGTGTGCTGGTTCCCGTTGGCACTGATCAGGGTGCTGGTGGGTCATTACCCCTTCCATGGTGTAAGGCTTCCAACACTGGTTTGGTCTTTCAAAATGAGCCTCAGCACTGCCTGTGGTAGCAGCCATGGTGTGTGGTGCTGTGCAGAAAGATCTGTATGTTCTTAGATGATGAGCACTCTCCAGCCATTTGGGTTTGGGGTTCCTATGAACAAATGCTTGTATTCTGGGTAGCTTCACTGCCTCTTCCTAGCCCAATTTGTTCTCTTCCTCCAGAAGTAGCACTCTGTCATATGGGTGTTTGGCATACTGCAGGAGGAGCAGTGCAGCTTGCCTTTACATTTATGTGTAAACCCGCCAGAAAACATTTCTATTCTTACTGGCCCAGATTCCTCCTGCCCATGACTAACCATTGCTGAGCCACAGGAGTTAGCATCACTGCCTTTAAGTGCTGCCAGCCTGTCTTCTCAAAGGTTTATCTCTGCTTTTTTTTAATTAAGTATGAATTTGGGGGCAAACTACATACCACTGTCTATTTAGGGAAGAATAAACGCCAGAAATCCTGCTTTGGGCCTGTGAAGTCAGTTCAGAAGAATTCAGAAGGATTGGTCTCAAAGAACATATTGTATTCTGCTTCTCCTCTCAGTCTGAGTTCTTCTAGTATCTGCAAATGGGAGAAGCTTTGCAGTGTCGTCTCTGGTGAGCCTGTGTGTGTGATATGCTGAGACACTGCTCTCAAGGACTGCTGCAGGCAGCACACCTCTCTCCTGTTTGACTCATTTTGGGTTCTCAGACGTCAGGCTGCCCTAGCAAATGCCTCCCAGCAGCTACAAGAGAGGCACTGGGAAGTGTGCCATGCTGTGCCTTGTCAGCGTGGGGAGACAGGAGGTGCAGTGACAGCAGCTCCTCCATGTGTCTCAGTTGGCTCTGACAGTGCAGGTTGCTCTCAGGTTTGCTGACACCCTGGTACTGTGCTTTGCTTGCACCGAGTCCTTGCCTGCCTGGACATCCTGATGGGTAGGAGTAATAGAGTAGAGAGCAGTCCTTGGAAGAGAAATGGGTTTGGACAGTGCTTTTTGTCATGAAACTCTTTAATAATGACAAGAATATATATTTTTTAAAGTAATTAGAAAAAAAGAAGGCTCTGTACAGCTTTTTCTCATGCTGGATGGTTTCTATGTCAGTCCAAGTCTGCTGTGAGCCACCCTGAGCCATTGCCTGTTGTTGAACTGTTCTTGGGGTTTGCTCCTGGGCAGCGCCTGGGAATACACGAGAACCTGTGGCTACTTCCTCCATACTGTCCCTTCTGCCCCTCAGCCTCCATTCCTAAACTTCCTCAATCAACAGTCTCTCTGTGTCACTTAGTAGTGCTTGTACTCATTGTGTTATCCTGTGTGCACAGGTGCCACATGAATCCATCACAGGAAAGACAGTCCTCACTTCTGGAACCCTCAGTCCAGCTTCTTCTGTCAGGGAAAGTGACCCACAGCTCTAAGGGAGGGTTGATGTTTGAGTTGGTATTTTTCCCCCTACTATTTTAGTGCATCTATTTCCATCTTCCTTATCATTGTGGAAGGATGCACACACACTTCTGCCGTTGTTGTCATCCAAATTTTATCTTCCCACATAAGACTTTTGTGGTAAATTTCCTTGGAGCTCTCTAGGAAGCCTAGTTTTGTGCAGGAATATCCTATTCTATTGTCCTGATGAGAGATAAATAGCTTGGCAGAAACGTAGGAGGTGTACAAATGAAAACAGAAGTTTCCAGGTTCTCTAGAAATGAACACAATGTTCTTGCTCTGTTTTATAAAATCCCAGTTTGCTTTCATTGAAAACACTACAGTTTTGCCTCTGATTTTAATGGGGGGAGGACCAAGGGCTGTGGGGAGCATGGGCAGAACAGTTTTCCTCCTTCAGACTTGCAAGCTAAGGCACCTTGTTCTTCCTGGCTGCAGAGCGCTGTGATGACTGGGGTGTGGACACCATGAAGCAGATCCAGATTTATGATGGGGAACCTGCCAAGATCAAATGCCCACTTTTTGAGACCTTCTTGAAGTACAACTATAGCACAGCCCATTCTGCTGGCTTAACCCTGATCTGGTACAGGATCGCGCAGGACCGGGATCTGGAGGAGCCCATTAATTATCGTCTCCCGGACAATCACATCAGTAAGGACAAAGACACTCTTTGGTTCTGGCCTGCTCTTCTCAATGACACTGGGAATTACACCTGCATGCTCAGGTAGGTTGTGGGGTGCAGCTTCTGTACATCTTCAGTGCAATCAAAGGACTTTTGTGGAGGTGGGGAAATGATGCTGTTAGCACCAGATCTTTCTGTAGGGAGACGACCATTTACCTAAGCATTAGTGGGAAAAGAATGTTACAATTATAAGGCTGCTCAGTGCAGAGCCAATTTACATGGCAATAATGCTTGGAGCCTTGCAGACATTAATGAGCGTGCCTCTCCTTGCTGCAAGTGTCTGTGAAAATATTATTGCTGAGCCCATGGCAAAATCCACAGGCACTCACCATTAAGAAGTGATCTGCATGTCTAGAGTAAAAATAGCTTCAGATGCAGGGGTAATGTTTTGACTGCACGCTAATTTGGCAAAGATTCATGAGATTCAGACTTCTAGGAAATTAAAAGTGTCTCTAACTGTGGTGCAAAAT
The DNA here is from genome assembly GCA_013396875.1 of Vireo altiloquus. NCBI lineage: Eukaryota > Metazoa > Chordata > Aves > Passeriformes > Vireonidae > Vireo > Vireo altiloquus. Next base: position 754,677 of record VZRF01005175.1, on the reverse strand, counting down.
GAGCATAGCATCTGCTATGCATGAGAGCTCTTTTCGATCTTCCTCACATTGTCTTTTGTCTGTCTTTGACCTTATGATCTGCTTTAGCAGCAGGGGAGTGGATGTGGCTTGTTAGTCATCTTTATAGGCTTTTCTGAGCTTATGTGGCCACCTCTGGTGGGGTTTTCTTTCCCATTTATAAATGAGTCAACTAAGGCTGTACGTACCTCATCAGGGCTACCTCGTTATTGCAGATGTAATTTTTATTTCATTCCACTGCTGTAGGAGTAAACAAGTTTCAACTAACCAGCCCTGTTCTCGTCCACCCTTAGGAACACAACCTACTGCAGCAAAGTTGCGTTTCCCTTGGAGGTTGTTCCGAAAGACCAACACTCTTGTGTGAGCCATTCCATAAAACCCACTGAGGAGATGTTCTACTTGGAGCATGCCAATCAGAAGATCACATGTCCAGATATTGATGGGTTTTACCCTGCCAGTGTGACACCAACTGTCAAGTGGTACCTGGTGAGAAACAGAGGGTACAGGGCAGTGTGTGAAAAAGCAGTGGTTGGCATGACAGTCATGGAGCTGTGTTTCACAGTCTCCCCAGTGATGATGCTGTTAATGAAGCCTTACTAATTTCAAGAGCTCTGCTTCCATTGAGTTCAAGGGTAAAACTGCTCTCAGAAAGGAATTGAGAGCTAACACTGAAGCTTTTTTGACCAGCATGCACAAGTGAAAAATACTCCTAGGAGGGATTTAGGTGGCTCAGTTCAGTTGTGGGCAGTGTGTCTGACCTGCTGTGTGAACCTCTCACTTCCCTGTGAAGGAAACTGTCATTCATACTCTCTCTTCTTTAAAAAACCCCACCTGTTAGTGAAAATTGCATCCTTTCCAAAATCCTCTGAGGTCAGGAAGTGGAGTTGTACAACAGGCTCTGCAAGGACAATGGGTATCCTGTTTGACACAATTCAGCAAACCTCTTTTCTGAAGCCTGAGACATCTTTACCCCACCCTCCATGCTTTTCTGATGATTAGACTGTCTCCAGCCATCCCCAGGCTCTTGCCTACCAAATTACTGCTCAATTTTATTAAATTTGATCTCACTCTTTCTCTCTAGGTAAATGCCGTTAGTCAGTAGAGAATAAGAAGTCTCAGGGGATGTAAAGTCAGTTAGTTAGGGGAATAAATTCTTTAATAACATCCAATAAAGTGCTTTTGTATTTCTAGGTAGAAGGTTTTGTATAAGTGAACTTAATAATAAAGGGAGTTGTCAACAAATGTACCTGCTGATTTAAAAAAAAATTTAAAAAGACCCCACCTCTAAAACCCTTCAGGAAAAACTTCCTCTTGTATCAAGAGGAGCTGTTTCACTCCAGTAGTCTAAATGCTTTACTTGTATCGTTCATTGAAATTCACATCTCGGCAATCAATTAGCAGAATGAAACCAAAAGCCCCGTAGTGATGGGTTTTCAGGCAGCAAGTCATCCCATGCCTAATAAAAATCATTAAAAATGGTATATGACCCCTGTCTTAAACTACCCCATTAGGATGTATCTGATTTGGAAATGTACCATTCGAAAATAATCTCTTAGAAAATGTGCACATCTTTGGGTTTTATGACAATCAAGATGTTATCTGCATAACCTCTTTCTGAAAAGGGATCTCCAGCTTGGTATTTTGGCAGAGTTTTCCTGCCTTGCCTGACAGAAAGAGAGGAGTTATTAAGGTTTATGTACTACTGATTCTCGTTTGCTATTTGCGAATTCTGAGGCCTCATCCTCAGCTGAATTCAGCCAGGAGAGCTTGATTAGTCCCAAAAGATGGACATCAACAGGGTACATGTCCTTTGGTCTTAGTAGCCATTTGTGAACACCTCATCATTTTCTTCTTGTCACTTTTTACTTTTATTCTTCACTCTGCTGAGGTTCTCAATTTGATTGCCAAAGTACTTCTGGATCAGAGATCTCTCTTTTATAAAATTTTCTGTGTTTAAAGTGGGATAAAGCTGTTAGGATGATCTGCTTCATCACTTCATTTTCAAGGTGAACATAGCAGTCTATATTCCAGCATGCTCAAAGTTCATGGTATTTAGGTCTGACCTACATTATGATCCCAAGTGTCATATTAATAGTTTAAAATCAGATCTTTGTAGTAGCATTTAAACCAATATCTGTACTTTTGAATCCCAAACTCAAGTATTTTTCTACCTGACTCCAGAACTGCAACTCGGTGGATGGCTTCAATGAGAGACATCCCCAAGGGCCCAGGCTTGTCATTGGCATTGTCCGCAGTGCATATAAAGGGAATTACACTTGTATTGTGACATTCAAGGACCATGGAAGAACCTATAATCTCACCAGAACCATAAAGATGAAGGTGGTGGGTAAGAATGACTTTAAAATGTGTAAAATGCGTGTGGATGACTGCAGAAGTGGTAAAAACAGCTGGAAGAATTTGTTGCAGGATCCGTCTGTGGTTGTTTTCAATCTGCATTGCCCGACTGACCTGGCGTGTTTTTTCCTGCTGGGGTCAGACTTGTGTGACTGCCCAGAACGTGTTGCAGTAGAGGTCTCACCACCATGTCAAATGCCCCAAACACAGAGAGTGGCCAGGCTCAGGCTGATGAGGTTCAGCCCATGAGATGGCCAGGGGTACCCTCTGCTGGCATGTGAATGCATAACCCTGGCACTCCTGCTTGTGGTATCCTGTGCCCTTTGCTGGTCACTGTTTGTGGGATTGTCACTTTATAGCCAATTTGTCTCGATCTTCTTGGAATCTCAAAGCCATTTGTGCTGGGGTTGAGATTGTTAATGAGCCAGGCAGAGCTTCAGGTACCCACTTCTTGGGTGTGTCTGTCCCATACCTGCCAGGGAATTCTAGAGTTTAAAAACCTAGTAAGCTGTAGGATACATTCTGAGTTCCATGGAGACAGCTGTTTAAAGGGTTGAAATAAATATTTGTGACAGGAAATTGTATTTTGTGCTTTAGAAGCAGCAGTAAAAAGAAACTGGTGCAGGTTATGCTTTGTGGGAGGTGAGAAGGTTATGGAGCTCTTCTGATGTGAGAGGCCCAAACTAGCTTACCTAAACTTCGCAGTAGCCTCAAAATCTGGATCTGGGCCTGAGTTTGGGGACTAGGATTAGATTTGTGTGTGCATGGAACTCTGAAGCAGGAATGCATCACGAGTTGAATTGGGGAATGTGTGGTGTGGTGCGAGGGCATTGAGAGTGAGGCTGCAAGGATTCCAGGTTTTCATGAAGTTTGGGTCCCCATGGGGGCTCTCTGTTGTCTCCTGCAGGATCTCCAAACAAGGCCTTGCCACCACAGTTCACCTCTCCAAATGAGAAAGTTGTGTACGAACTGGAAGCAGGTAAAGTCCAATGCTCACAGCCTGCAGGTGGGGCAGGGAGACCCAGCCAGGCACAAAGCTCTCCCCTGCCACTGCATCCCCCATGCTTTCCCTTGCAGAGCACAAGAGCTGCCACGAGTAGACAGTGTGGGATGCCAGTTCTTGATGCCAGAATAGGAGAGCACAGCTTTAGAAGTTGATTTTTTGCAAGCACAAATAAAGACGGATATTCAGGCACGGAGATACAGAACTGCAGCTGCAGAAGCAGATGAAATGGGGACACTCAGCTGCTTAGGAGCATTCCTGTAGGACCTTATGTCAACCCTGTCCCTGGTTGTGGTTTGCTCCCATCCTCCCTCATTCACCCCTGGAGTGGCTTTAGCCTTCTAGCCAATTCTTGCTCATCTCTCTTTTTTTGGCTGATGGCTTCCTAATTAATGACAGCTCTCCTTCTGCTGACCTCGCAGCACTGGATAATGGGGTGCCACACCCTTTCCCTCACCCCTTCCCCCACACCATCCGTGTTGCCTAATAGCTTTTTGGAGCAATTCCCTATATCAAATGGATTGTGTCCCATTACATTGCTGTAGTAAATGTGGTGCCAATGATGATGATTAGCACCAGAGTCTTCACTCTAAAGAACAACTCTTTTGGCTCAGAAGGTCAGATTTCATCCATAGTCCTCTGTAAGATAAAATCATGTACAGTCTGATCACAGATATTCATACTCCCAGGTCTGATCTTGAGCAGAAGTCAGATTCCAGAAGTATTTCCAAACTACAATGCTTTTTTGGAGCTTGATCCTTCACTTTATGGCATCTGTCCCCTGTGCAATGGGTTTGATTAACGCTGCCCAGCTTTCCAAGGACATGGTTGGCATGGAACATGCCCCTTTGAGTGGGTCACTTGGTTCAGTCAAGGAATTCGTAACACATTTTAGAAGGCAGGATATTTTTTTCTATTTATCTGTCTGTCATGTCCAGGGATGTCAAGCTGTTATTACAGTTTATGTTAGAAAGTGGATGTTGGCCTCATTCCTTCCTGCAGGAAGGCAGAGCTCAGGCTAGTTGGATTTTGGACAGCACAAAAGTAAGCCTGATGCTGTCCCTGCTCTGCAATACTTTTTTTCCGAGGTGATGGTCCTTTCTTTGCAGGAGATGACCTTATCCTTCCCTGTGAGGTTTTCTTCACATTCCTGAAGGACTCCCGGACTGAAGTGTGGTGGACCATAGATGGGAAAAACACAGATGACATCACGGACCCCAAGATAAAAGTCACACAAAGGTAACATGTAACGTGAACCTTCATTTGTATCTCTAGGTCCTGTGTGGGTACAGGCATGTGACAATCCTAATGAGTGTGGAGTCTCACTGTGGTGTGATGAGCACCAGGAGCTCCCAGGAGGAGGCCTCCAGACCTGGACAGTGTCATATCTTACAGAGGATTTACAGCTCTTGAGGGAGCTTTGTTAACCAGTTCACATCATTTGTTCAGGTCCTGGTAGTGATGCCAATAGCTGCTGCTGTTATGGGACTTATAAAACAGGGGCAGACAATTCTATTTAGAGGAATGTTCCCAAATAGCATAAGGGATAAAAGTGTTTCAGAAAAGCAGAGGCTGAAAACAAAAATGTAATATTATACATAGTATTGATTAGGAAGAACAGAGAAATCACATAAAGAAACCAAATGAGGATCAAAGCCCCATTTGCTGGATGCTGAATTACAATTTGAAGGCAGTCACTGCCCCAGTTGATTTGCAAACCAATATAGAAAAAGGAAAGGCAAAAGGAAATACTGTATCCCTATTTTGCAGATGGTCAATTCAGGCAGAGAGAGACAAAGTGACTCATCTAGGACTGCATAGGGAATGTGACGTGAGCTCTGAATCTTGAGTTCATGAGATCTTCTTGTTTATAGGCAAGAACTTCCATTTCCTCTAAAAGGCGATGTGGCACAGCTGCAATGAGAAAATTATGAGTGGTAAAATAAATATTAAGGAAAATCAGATAAAAGAATAGCTGCAGCTGTATTAAAATCTGAAGTGTATATCGATTTATAAATATCAGTTTATGTGTTTTGGTCTTTTTAAAGAAAGAGGTTATATCAGGGAAAGGAATATCTGTCACTAAAAACTTGCTGCACTTTCACATGTGTAATGCTCTACTTTTTCTCTTACAGCGAAATTATTAGAGATTTTGAAGACAAAACTCTGATAAGGACTCTAACAGTTGCAAAAGCCACAGCAGAGGAGCTGAAGCGGAATTACACTTGCTATGCCCGGAATGCTAAAGGCGAGGAGCACAGCCAGGCCGTAGTGCGCATGAAAGGTACAGCACCTGCAGAGAGGGGCTGTGCAGGGAGGGGAGCTCAGGGGGACTCTTGCTCCTGCCTTGAGCCTTGCCCTGCAAAACAGTAAGGGAGAATTCCATCAGGCCTTTTTGTCTAACCCAGTCTGCTCTGTGGACACTGCTGTATTATTGCTGTCATACTGCACCTCTTCTCGGAGGCAGGGAGCAAAGGGCCCTTCCATGAGCAAGTGCCTGGGGAGAGAAGGGGTGGGCAGACCTGTTGTCCTCTCCCCATCCATTGTACCACAACTGAAGCAGAGCTGAGGGGACAGGCTGCTTGAAATTATTTCAGGTTACTTGATTGTGTGAGGGTTTTGCATGACAGAACAGCTACCAGTTGGCATCCTGCAGAAGACAGACTGCACTCGCTGGCATTGCTCAGGGAGAGAGACAGTCACACCACGATGCTCAGTGGTTTTACTCCTTGCTGTCATGATGTTGCAATCTAGATACAGCCACCTCAGCATGGATGATATAGACTGATTCAGCTCTCTCCTGTGTGGGTTTTTCCTACATCTTTTTTTTGTCAAGGATTTTGTTCTTGTTTCCCAGACCCACCTCTCAGAAATAAAAGCTATGTGAGGCTTTTTGATTAAGGTTGGTTTTTCTGCCTCCTTATCAACCTGATCTAGAGCTTCAACACCTGCTTTTACTGTAAGTCAGACCTCTGGAGCCTCTCCCACAGGAAATGCTGCCGTGCCTTGCTTAGCTCATGCCAGACACCTTCTTCCCTCTACTCTGCATTATAAGCATGGGAAGTCATGGGGGTCTTTACTGGAAGATCTTTTTCTTCTTGGTACTTGTCCTCCTTCTTTTTTAGTCTCATTCCTTTGAGACAAACCTTTTCTGGATTGTTAGAAGGAACAGTAGACCAAACATGTAACTCAGAAAGGCTGAAACCATCTGCCACTGTGTTCATATATAATTCTTCTGGGGTGATAGTATTTATACATGTAGCAGAAGCGAATCTGAAATACTCATATTCTTTCTCTACATAACAGTGCCTAAATACTGTTTTCTAGTGGAGTGATCCTCTCTCTTCCTCCCCGTGTCTGTTCTTGGTTAGTTGACTGGGTTTGCTCTGAGCAGACATGGTTGCCCACCATTTCTTCCTGGTATGTTCCACAGCAAAATCCAAGAATCATTCTTAAGCAAAGCTCACTGCAGCCCATCCCACTGCACATCCCATAGGAGCATCAGGCATGCCACAACCTAACCCCTCAGCACCTGGCTTCCAGTTTTTAGCAAGTGCCTCTATATGTTGGCTCTAACTCTTTCATTACGTTAGGTCTTATACATTTCTTGCTTTTTCCTGGTTGTTTTCCCTCTACTCCTCATGTACTTCTGCTGCTCATCACCTAATGAACATTGATAAATTCCTTTCATTTTAAATTTTGTAATTTGGTTTTATTAGAAACTTATTAAATATTGGAATGATGTGGTATTTCCACTCCCTTTTGTTCTTTTATTGTGCAGTTTGCCAGCATGCACATCAACTGCCACCAACAGAGTTGCCCAGGGATACAGTTAGAAATTTTCTGTCCTTAGTACAAAGAAACAGCAGTGGTGTGACAGACCACACTGTATGAGTTGGAGGGGGCCTGTGATGTTCTGGCTTGATGCCCACAGGTTGTCCCATTTGTTTGCAAGCTTTTCACCTTTTCTGTAAGGAACTCTGATTCTTCTTTCATGGTAGAAAACTGTCAGGCCATGCCTAGTTATATCCTGGGTGTCAGTCTGGGACAAGCCACAAGACTTGTGTCTGTTTGATAGGGAGGGAGAATGGTAACCATTGCCTTTATTTTGATGCAAATGCTTTATCTGGATCTCTTAGAAGTCAGAGCAGTTGTGTGTGAGAAAGAATCAAGCCTGACACTGCATAAAATTCCTGGGAAGCACGGAAGAAAGTAGATTAGACACTATCTGAGAACAGCAAAGGCATCCTGTTTTCTTCAAAGCCTGCAAACCTTGAGGAAACTAACAGTCAGGCCGACGGATTTATTGCAGGCCTGCACCCAGGTTGTGTGCGAAGGGCTGAGCAGAGATTCTCACACTAAGTGTATAACTACTGTCTTAACTCTGCCATAAACAGATTCATTTTCTCTCAGCTTGTGAGTCTCGCATTCATATGCCAACAGTTGTGTTGCCCCAAGAGTTAGCTGATAGTGCTGAGAAGGTCATGTTCATGTTCTGGCTTTGGATTTCCACCAATAGGTCTTTCTACCACCTGGCTGCTCCCAGGGCCTCTCTCAGAGACAGAAGTCCAGCCTGTGCAATGGACTTGCTCTGCCAGCATAACCAGACCTAATAACCCAGAATAGGGCTCCAGGGTGGCCAGCCATCATGTGTCCTGCCAGAACAGCCTTGGCTCGGCCACCTTACTCTGAAGGGTCAGCTTGGCTCTTGGCTGTTCCTCTGTGGTGTTTGGCTGCATGTCACACAAGCTTGTTCCTGCCTAGCTGAAGGCCCAACCTGTTCTTTAAACCTGACCCCTGTTTATTTTTGTCCTCAGTTGTAGCACCCAAGTACACCGTGGAGCTGGCCTGTGGCCTGGGGGCGACCATCCTGCTCGTTGTGGTGCTCATAGTCATCTATCACGTGTATTGGCTTGAAATGGTCCTCTTTTATCGGGCTCATTTTGGAACAGATGAAACCATTCTAGGTAAGGAGTTAAAGAACTTTCATTTATTTATCCTGCTGCAGACCAGGCCCTTTGTTTTCATATAGGATTTTTCCTGTAAGCTATTTTTAACCCTCTGCACAGCATAATGACATTTTGACCTTCAATTTCTCTACCTACATGCAGTTGTGTGGGTCATTTTAGAGCAAGAGGAGTCAGGCTTTTGGCTCAGGGAAAAGAAGTTCTCTCTATTCTCTGTAGAGGTGGAGCATGGACATGCCAGGCTCCCAGGGCACTGCCCTGCTGATCTAGCTGTGTCATCCAATCTGGATTGTCAAGATAAGTCATCAGGTTTCAGTAAGTCCCTGGTTTCCCTGGTGACTCTATGTAAGGATTCATGATCTGATCCAGAGTGATCTGCTTTAAGACGTGAGAATGCATCCAAAAGGATGGAAGTGGAAATCACCGTTCTGTCCTCAGTTCTTCCACAGCTTCCCTGTGTTACTGGGAGTTCATTGCTAGGGACTCTGAGGTGAGATTTCCTCCTCTGGAGGAGGAGGAGGGTGTTTGAGCCGTTGCAACTTGTGGTGTGAACCTGCCACAGGGGTGCGGCAGCTCTCAGAGGGTGTAGGCAGGGTGCAAGTCTCTGTCTGGTGGGACTGCTCGTGTGAATAGACAGCAACGAGAGGGAGCAAAGTCAAAGATGTCAAAAGACAAAAGAAGCCTGGACAGAACGTGTTGGTCTGTGAATATCTACGTGCCTAAACCTGCAGTGCCTGGGCTCCAAGTGAGCCTTCCTGCCTGCTTATCTTGCAAATCGAAGGCCCAGCAAGGCCAGTGTCACAGATGTCCCTTGTGCCGTTTGTGTCTCCCTGTGCTGGCAGACGGGAAGGAGTACGATGTGTACGTGTCCTACGCGCGCAACGCCGAGGAGGAGGAATTTGTGCTGCTGACGCTGCGGGGAGTCCTGGAGAACGAGTTTGGGTACAAGCTGTGTATCTTCGACAGAGACAGCCTCCCTGGGGGAAGTGAGTATCTCACAGGGGGCTGTGCTCCGTGCACATCCTCTCTTTGCTATACTTTGAGGTGTTGATCATTGATTGCAACAAGCCTATCCAGAGTATCTTTTGGGTTTTTTCCCATCGCTGTTAATGTACTCTTTCTGATGTCTTCCAAAGCTTTTGCTTCACATGACAGTGTTGCAGATGCTCCAGGCCATGGAAAAGGCTGCTGTGGGCAAGTGATGGTGGTTAGTTGTTTCAGTGGTTCTCTCCAGGAGTGATGTGCAGGAATGTCAGCATGGGGAGCCAGAAAACTGACCTTCATCCAAGCCCTCTAAGCTGCCTTAAAAACATGGGATAAAGTCAAGGCTAGAAGAAAAGAGAAGTGTTATACTGGATCAAACTGGTAGCTCACAGAGGGTAATGGTGAATGCTTGTAAAAACTAGGAGTGTCTGCTTTAGGAAGGAGTGGAAGGTGCCATAATCAGTGAGAAGATAATGTGCGTCCCATTAATCCTCGTTAATTAGGGAGTTTGTGTCTAATATGACATACAATCAAGCTACTATTATTAAAAGTACTTTGTTGCAGGTAGTGAGACTTGTCTCTTCAGTAAGATGTAGTCTTTTTTCACTGTTCTGAGATAAATCATACAAGATTCTGGACATAGTGTCTGCTGCAGGGAGGTAGGGAGTCACCAAGAATGGAAGTTTGTGAAACTCACCAGATACACATACCTTCACACAAGTTCCACAGCAAGAGCACAAATCTAGGCAATGCTCTTGATTTTCAGTTTTTGGAGGCTGAGTTGGCTGTATGATCCTGATGCCTATTAAAAGTTCAAAGTCTGAATTTCTGCCAGTGCAGACCACCCCACTTTGAATTCGTGGGCTTTGGCTCAGAACCCTGCTGGTGACAAAATCTGTGCTGAGAAAGTCCATTGGGGTCCCTTTTGAGTAGGAACAGTCTGGGTTCTGTTATCTTTCTCTCCTAGATTGTTGCCAGGATCCAGGAGCACCTTGAAGTTTGAGGGTAAATAAAGATATATGTCTCAGTGAGACAGCTGCAGTCCTGGTGCCATTCCTTCTAGAAGAGAGCCTGAATTACATGGCAGGGCACCCTCAAGGCTCAGGTTTGCTCTGAGCCATTTTCACCAGATGTCCATCTCCTTCCTGTTCCCTCTGCTGCGTCTTGCCCAGTTCACTTTGGAGGGTGTCATTTTCTTCCCAGCACAGCTCTCCTGGACTCTCTGTCCTTCACCCTTACCCCCAAACGTTCCCATCTCTGCCCCCCTCAGTCCCTGCCAGCCTCAAGCCTGCACCAGCCCTGCAGAGTGCTGCTGGAGTGGTTTGTCACTGCGCTGCTGTCTGCGATGCTGCTGGGGCTTCCCCAGCGCTTCTTAGCCAGGATTTGACTAATCTTCTCAGGAAAGCACGGTGGGCCAGGAAATAGCTTTTGGCAGCTGGTGTCATGCCTCCAGAGTGTGCATCTGAGTCATGGGTAGAGAGTTATGTTGTCCTTGATGAAGAAACAGTGGGAGATGGATTAACCCGCGAGCTAGCTGACAGGAACTAATCAAACATGCTTGACAGCTAAATGAAGTTGTCTGTCAGCATTATTTTACTCTCCATTGTGATTTCTGACCAGGCAAGAGTGTTCCCTTATCAAGGAAGTGTGGGAGATCCTGCAGCAGAGAGTACAAGCACTGGGGTTTGAGCTTACAAGGGATTTTCACATTAATTACAGGAAGGTGGCCAAGGACAGTCTACCTGCAGATGTTAGAAAATTAAAGAGGAGCCATAGTTACCATGGCATGTCTCCAGCTCAAACGGTGTCATTTTTGGGACACTTCACTAAAATTTCTCAGAGTCAGTTCTACAAATGCTCTAATCTGCTTTCATAGATGACGGCAGCAGGAACAGACGGATGAGTAACAGGAGTTAGGATGGTTGCATTACCAAAGCAAATTATCCCATGAGGGCACTCGGGGAGGGTGTAGATACTTACTTATTTTGTGTGGACAGACTGAGGCAAGAGGAGTGAAGGAAGTATCCAGAGTAATTTAGGACATCTGCCAGAGGAGAATATAAGCATAGACATTCAGGCTTCCTGAAGCCTCTTCAGGGTGAGTCTTCCCCTTGAGTTCATGTGTTGTTCAGCTGGCAATTTCCTTGCTTTGCTCCAGAGAGCCTTTTTTCCCCTCTCACTAGAAGGAAGCTACATCTGCAATTAGCAGCCCTCTTGGCCACAAGGCATTCTCATAGTGCTGGGTAGTGTCACTGATGTGTACTACAGTGACTTTTAGGTGTAGCTCTCTTGGTTATCTCTGTGTAGCATAAGGAGAAGGAAATGCTTCTATAGGTAGTCTGGAGCTGATGGAGAAGATGTCACTGTATGGGGTAGTAGAAACCAGCCCTGGTGTAGGAGGTCCCACCTGGAGTCATTTGCAGGGTTGGGAATCACCAGTGTAGTCTAGGGAGGGCCTCTGAGGGATTTTATTGTCCCCATCAAGAGGCACGTGGTGTCACAGCAGTAGCTCTGCAGCATGTTCTTGGGCATCACTAACCACCTCAATGTTTCTTTCTCCCAGTTGTCACAGACGAAACCCTGAGATTCATCCAGAAAAGCCGACGTCTGCTTGTTGTCCTGAGCCCCAACTACGTCTTGCAGGGGACACAGGCCCTGCTGGAGCTCAAGGCTGGCCTAGAGAATATGGCCTCCAAGGGCAACATCAAAGTCATTCTAGTGCAGTACAAAGCCATCAAGAAGAGCAAAGTGAAGGAGCTGAAGCAGGCCAAGGCGGCCTTGAATGTCATTAAATGGAAAGGCGAGAAATCCAAGTTCCCAAAGGGCAGGTTCTGGAAGCAGCTGCAGGTGGAAATGCCAGTGAAAAAAATTAGCAGGAGTTTAAGTCTTGATGGGTTGATGCATATCCCTGAAAAATGTTTGACACAATCAGAAAACAAACCAAAACACGCCCCAAAAAGCCACAGGTTAGGCCAGGGAGTGGGGAGGAACTCAGGGTTTTTTCCATGAAGGACCATGTCCCGAGCATTTCAGATGATAGTCATGTTTTCCCTGCAGCTTTGATATTGCTCTGTCAGTAGAGAGACCAAAGATGCAAACACCTCCTCTCTGCAAATGTATGTCCTTGTTATCAACCACACAAGCCCGGGGCTTAATGTCTAAATTTGCTATCCAGGTGGGATACATCCAGCACCTTGTGATAGCATGGCCAGTACTGCTAGATCCAATTCCTATGGGACCTTCATTAGCATCCAGGACAGAGCTTCTTTCCTCTCCTAAGTGACTTCACTCCTTTCTGGTCCTCAGTCCCTGTTGCAGAGGCTGAGGGACAGTTTGCCAGGTGGCTCCAAGTGCAGAGCCTTTCCTGCATGTCCCAGGTCTGTAGTCCCAATCACTTGGGGGATCACAGACTTCTCCTGCACTGCGGGGAGTGTAGACTCTTGAGCCTCCTTGTCTTTGCTCCCCTCATTTCCTTTGAAGCAGATGCATCCAGGTAGTTTGGCAATGGGAAATGGCTGTTACAGAAGCATTAAAAACTCCCCCACAACTCTACTGGGTGCTATTTGTATTGTAGCACATCTAGTAACAAGTGGTCAGTCTCTGGGGCTCTGCAGTCTCACAAGTACTCCAGATCCTTCAGAGCTGCTTCTAATCCAGGGAAGTCTCTCATGAGTACAAGCCACGGAGCATGTCTGAGAGATGTTTCTTTGTAGAGTAAACTCAGGGACTTCACAAGCACTACAAGGAATCCCAATGTACTGTTGAACGTGCCTGCTGTCTCTGCCACTGGCTGGGGGAAAGCATCATGCAAGATGCTTCCAAGGTCTTTGGGATGACACTGGATATATGTCCAGCTCACCAGGACACCCTACAAACTTATTTGAACTTATAAAAACTACTAGTTCTGTCCATGTAGGTAAGACTACCAGGACAGGCTGAGAAAGCTGGGGATGTTCTCCCTGGAGAAGGTTCCTGGGAGACCTTATTGTGGCCTTTCAGTACTTAAAGGGGGCTTCTAAGAAAAGTGGGGACCCACTTTTTAGTAGGGCCTTTTGCAATGGGATGAAGTGTAATGGTTTTAAAGTAAAAGAGGGCAAATTCAGACTATATTTAAGGAAGATATCTTCCTTGACAGTGAGGGTGGTAGAACACTGGCACATGTTGTCCAGAGCAGTGGTGGATGCTCCATCCCTGGAAACAGTCAAAGCCAGGTTGGAAAAAGCTGTGAGCAACCTGGTCCAGTTGAATATGTCCCTGCTTATTGCAAGGGGGTTGGCCTTTAAAGGCTCTTCCCAACCCAAATTATTCTGTGATTTTACGAAGACTGTCTTCTCTGCCTGGTTATGAACAACGTTGCCATTTCTAATTCAGGGTTTAGGTTTAAACTACCTTTGGCTTTAAAAAGCAAGTCTCCTCCCCATCTTGTTTCCAGCCCAGAGCTGCAGAACAGAGAGTGTATCTCAGCTTCTGCAACATTTGCACAAAATGGAAACACAAAACCCTGCTGTGTAGCTCCTTTGCTTCAGCAAGAGAGGGTGTGGTGAGTTAAGCCCCATCACACAGTTTGAGCTGAGGAGGGGAGTTCCCTTTCCCTTGTAGGACCAGCCAAAGCACATTAAGTGCTTTTGACTGGCATTGACTGGTGCTATGGTTCACAGTGTTTTCAAATAAAACTACAAGCTCTGGGGATGTCTCTATACCCCTGTAGTTCCCAGTGTAAGGACCTGCCCACTAAATTGTGGAGTTCAGTATTACACACACCAAGTGCGTGCCTATTTTTATTGATGGTGGTTGCGCCTGAGTCATCTTTGACTCATGCATTCGCTCTGTTGGTGTCCAGTGGGTGAAGCATAAGCATTCATAATGGCACTATAAAAGCACTACAATTCAGAGTCTATGCACTGTTCACCCAGCTGAGCTGGGAGCTTTGAGGGCGTCCCGGTGAAAAAGCCCAGCCTTAAAGGTGTGGGACTGAATCCTGGTGTCAGGGAAACCTTTTGCCCTTAACATTTTATGATTAATAATATTATTCCAGGGCTGCAGGGAGCTACAGCCTCCCATGCCCTTGGCCAGGTACTGTATGTCGTGTTTAGGAATGGTACCCCACAATTCAGTCCCCGAAACCATGTGCTCCTCAATCTCCCCCTCTCCCTACCCCTGCAGAGGCCATGAGAGGAGAACTGGAGGCACAAAAAGTAAAGATCCCACTGTGAGATGAGAAAAATTTACTGGAAACAGCAGTGAGATTAGAAAATGAACAGTAACAGAAACAATACTGATGATAGAGGCTACAAGAAATGGATTATTCACATGGTAAAAAACCCCAACAATAGATAATACCTGGCTGCTTCCTCTGCCATGCTGCACTGGCCCAGAAGGGACCCTTTCTCCCCAAAAAAGACCCCTTCCCCCCCACCCCCTGCAAATGTGAGGTGGTGTAGAACAACTTCAGTGTCCTGGACACTTCAAAAACTAACCCTATCCTGACCAGAACCAGGACACTGTAGAAATGTGGAACAAATAGGACTTCTTTCTTACCATCCTCTTCATCCTCCCCACCCCATGTAAGCTTTGATTTAAGCAGGTACAATTTCAGTCAGCTTCACTGGAAGCAGTGGAGCTCCTCGTCTGCTCAGAGGTGCTTAAAATTTTGTTATGAGCTTTTCTACTGTGGTTGTCTGTGGAGAGACAGAGCTGCTTCCCACACTCCAGAAAACTTCATTTATAAGAGATGGCACCCAAACCCATGCTCAGCTTTGTGAACCCATTGCAACTGTGTCATTGTGCCCAGCTTCACCTTTTTTGTTTGTGTTTTAAGCATCTCTGTAATCAGCTGCCAGATCTGCAGGCAGGGGGAAGTCCCTGAGGCCAAAGCAGAGCTGTGTTAGATTCCCACATGATTTTTAAAAAATTGACTCCCAAATACTCATAAATTGAATTGACATCCCAAACATCACTACATCACATCTCACTTTTGAGAAGTGATGTTAACAAGAGAACTTCTGCTGATGTTTTAGTAAGTCTGATTATTTTAGGAAGTTAAATCCACCTCATGTATTTTACTGATTTTATTAAAAGAGTTTTTCAAATAATTAATAAACCTGGACTTTCTCAGGCATACACTGCAGTGGCCTTTGGTGCCATTGCAACCCCAGAACAGGATTACTGAGAGACATCAACAGAGCACCCACAAGGTGAAAGGTGCGATGGTTTGGAAGGGGCCTGAGAGGTCAGAGGGAGCAGTGTGGAAAGAATAGTCCTGGAGCAGGTTCCACTCACCCAGGAGCTTTCCACTGGCTGTGCTGGGATCTGTCAGGCTGTGGGTAAAGAGCAGTCTCAGCTGTAAAGCAGATCTGCAGGCACCTCAGATACGCCTGTCATTTCATTCTGTGGCACATGCGGTTTCTGTTGTGGGATTCTGTCACAGCATCTGTCTGAATCAGTTGATTCATTTGAGCTTCTGTGCTCCAACCTAACATTTATCAATATGCAGATCATGCAAAGTTCCTCATTGTTATTTCATGGGGAAACAGTGTGGCACAAATTGGAAAAAATATCTTCCCTCCCCGTGATGTTTGATGTTGTACAGCTGTTCCAGAGTTTTCCCTTTTCTGTATGTTTTTGCCTTTGTGTGATTTGGTCTGTGAAGTGTCAGTATTATTTTATTTTGCTTTTCAATAAAACATTTTCATTTTTGCATTTCAGTCCTTGTGCATTTCTCATAAGTACCATCTTCCCATTACATCTGCGAAATGTTGTTAAAGAAAGATGATTGTGTGTAGTCCAAGCATCAAGACAATTTCTGGCTCCTCCTTGGAACAGGACATTTTCCTGGATGTTTCATGCTGTGCCTGCAGAGGCACCTGAGCTCCCAGGGCCATCCAAGCAGAAACACAGTGACACACAGCATTCAGATGTCTCACAGCAGTGGACATGCACACACAGGAAGTCTCTGATCTGAAGAGTGCTCACTTGGCAATCACAGGACAGAAAGATGGGAAGGAAACATAATCTCTTTGCTTTAAAGATCAAATCAGAATCTTAGAAATCTGCCCAAACCACAGTAATCAAACTCAGGCTACTTTGCCCATCACCTTCTAGGTTCAGTGGGCTTCATATTTTCTCATCCAAGTCACTTTCTTCCCTGTTCCCTATGTTTGCCTGCCTGCAGGTAAGTTGAGAGACAGCCCAGCATTTCCAGACCACTAGCAAAACCTACCTGTCACTACCTGTGACAATCTATGAATTTGGGGTCTATGGGTATGGGATCTGTGACCATAATCCTTATAATTGCTGTTACATCTTTGGGGTGCATTGGGGATACACAAGTAAACCAGTAAAAATATGCAGTGTCTTTTGCAAGCAGTTAGTAAAGATGGAATGTTTTTTAGTATAAAGCAGGGTATTATTTTGAATCCCCGAAGCCCCTGCAGTGTTATTGCTGCCTGTCCCATCCAGTTCTGTTTCACTGGGAGGGAAGATCCTACCTGCACACTGTGAAGTGTCTGCTCAGGATTTTTCGTAGACTGGGTAAACACTACAAACTGAACATCCCTAGGTATCCTGGCCAACCAAGTCTAAATGCATCCCATCCTCAGAAATCAAATATATCTTTGAAAACTTGAGCATTTTCCCCGCCAAAAAAAGAAAAAATAAAAGTCTCAAAAAGTATTGCAAATCCAAAATTGATGAAAGAAAACCAGCACTGTCACCTCAATCAAAACACTTCATTTCAGCTGCATCAAAGTCATTCATGTTAATTGAACCTGAGCAGGCAGGTAGAATAGGTGACCTCCCAGGGGCAGCTCCTGCTTACATTTTGTTGTGGTTCTGTGATTGCAGTTTCAAAAAGAAAGACCTTTCAAACCGACAAAAGAACTATTTCTTTCACAAACTGTTGAAGCCTGGCTGTTTTCAAAATAGATTTCAATCAGTTGTAGAAAAGTTTGAATGAGGTCTGGACTTAGTAAATTGGAGATTGCTGCCAATTCTTTATGCCTTTAAAATAGGGTGGTAAAAACGTGTCATGGCGGTAAGTGACAATTCTGACAGAACTGACTATAATCTACTTTTGGTTTCAATGAACCAGTGTTTTCCTGTGTGTGTTGGGGGTAAAAATCCCCCCAAACTTTATATACAAGAAAAAAAATCTCTCAAAATAATTTGATTTTAATTCCAGTATTTTGTTAACTAAACAGTGTCCTACTTTCTCCTTTAGGATATTACTGTATGATCATTTTTCCTGTCTTGGTCTCCAGATAATCTAGTGACAATGAGTTTTACAGCTAGTCAAACTTCTTTGAAAAGTATTGGTCTGTACAATGTTAAAATAAGGTGCAACCAGTGCATCTTCTGCTGTGAGATAAGAGACAGCCAGGTGCTGGCAGAATAAGAAGCATTGCCATTGCAGGAAAGGAGCAGTATTTTTAGTCATATAAAAGACCAGTGTTCCACTGTCAGGGAGAGAGGAAAGTCTCCACCCCGAGGAATGAAGGCTTTAGCAGTGTGAAATGGAAGGGAAGCAGCAGGTAGCACTTCTTCCCAGAGGAGCTCTTTGAAAGAGTCCTAGAGGCAGATTTTTCTCTCTGAATGTGCAAGAGCTCTTACCCTAATGATCCTTGTCCTGCTTAAACACCGACTTATCCTTGGGTCCCCTCTCATCTCAGGCACTAGCACTTAGTAAGTGTATGGGTTTTTTAAAGTTTTTATGGTTTTATTACTCAGTTTTTGTTAATTTGCTGAGTGCCACCATCCTATAATTCCCATCCTTTCCACTGCTCACCTTTCAGCCACAACAGTTTCAATATGCTTTCTGCATCCCAAGCCACAGGTAGAAGTCCAAGGGCATCCTTCAGGTTTGCTGCTTTTCAAAATTTGTAATAAAAGAGATGCTGCTCTTGCCTGGCACCATTCCAGCTAAGCTTCTTGCTGAGCTTTACGACTTGCAATTAATCCCAAGAAATGCTTTGAAGGACAGTATTTCCACCCCCCATGATGCCTAGGGGAACTGGTGGAGGGGTTTAAGGCTGACATTTTTGCTTTCTAAATTTGGAGGTTTCTACTTAAAGATGAGAGAGCATGGCAGGGGGGAGGCGGGTCAGCCCCCGCAGTTCGAGCTGTGGCAGGATGACATGATTGCTGTGATCCCCTGATGCAAAGGCCTGCTCAAGCTGTGGGCAAGTGGTTCCCAAACAAGACCCACCCTTTATCAAATGCCTGCCCTTCCTGGGCAGGAGTGGTGCTGTGCAGGGCAGAAGTCAGAGTACAGTCATGGCATGTCCTGGCATGTCCTGGCTTCTCACTTTCTGCCTCAGCCTTCTCAAAAACCCACTGCACAGCAAAAATGCTGCCAGCAGGAGTGTAGGCAAGTCAAAAGTCACAGGGCTCGTGCCAGGTTTCCCTGATTAGGAAGAGGGATCTGTGCAGGAATGCCACCAAACAGCTTCTTTAGCTTTTCTCTCCCCACTCCCTTCTCCTTGTGCACCCCAATTCCTCTGCCCTTGTGCTCTTAGATACCACTGAAGCCGTGTTTGACTTCATCCAGAGGAGCCGCAGGATGATCGTGGTCCTGAGTCCTGATTATTTGACGGAGAAGAGCATCAGCCTCCTGGAGTTCAAGCTGGGCATCATGTGCCAGAACGCCATAGCCACCAAGCTCATCGTGGTGGAGTACAGGCCGCTGCAGTGCACCCACCCCAGCATCCTCCAGCTGAAGGAATCCGTCTCCTTCGTCACCTGGAAGGGGGAGAAGTCCAAGCGCTCCGGCTCCCAGTTCTGGAAGGCCTTGCGGCTCGCGCTGCCCCTGCGCAGCCTGAGCGCCAGCGCTGGCTGGAATGAGAGCTGCTCCTCCCAGTCAGACATCAGCCTGGACCCCGTCCAGAGGAGAAGGAGCCGGTTGAAAGGGCAGCCCGACCCACGGGGTGCCACACCTGTGACTCTCACTCACGGAGGGACGGCCCTGGCCTCCGAGTCAAAGGCCAAACACCGAGCCAAGCACTTCCTGACGTGCCGGTGTTGTGGGACCTACTGCAATGGCAGCAGCAGACTCAAGCACAAGCACCAGGCCGTGGCTGAGCCCAGGTGGGACAGTCATCTCTGCAACCCAGGCTCAGGCAGGCCCCCGGCACAAGGGCTTCAGGGCAGGGGTCGAGCCGAGCCCCCGCTGGCACAGGCCCCCGCTCTCGCCCTCTGCCATTACAGTGACCTGTCAAACAACAATGACTTCTACGTGCTCTAACCCATAGGCTGAAGCACTGCTGGTGAAAGAAACTCGCTGCAGCCTCAGACAGGATGTTTTTACCATGCCACAGGCTGGCACGGTGCCATTAAGTGTCAGTCCCATGCCTGCATGGAGGACTGCAGCAATATCACGGCTGGTGACCTGAGCCAGGGACCTGCAGCCATGCACAGAGCAGCAGCTGGGGGCTTCCTGCCCGGGTGCTTCTCCTGAATTTAAATTGCGAAGTGGAGCTGAAAATGTGTTTCTCTGGCGTTGCTTTTCCCACACCGTGGCTGTGTTTGTGGCAGGGCTGCTGCTGGGGTCGGGTGCGGGAGGGCAGGTCCCCAGCTGGGGCCCGGGAGGGAGGGAGCAGGGAGAAGCCATCCTGCTGGCAGTAGCCTCTGGAGAAAGGGGAGCAAGCCTGCATTTTGCAAAGGCTAAAACTTTGCTAATGAGGGTAACGGGAGCCCCTGCCACTGCAGTTATCCACTGTGGTCTAAAAGAACTTGCTCAACAGTTTTAAGACAAGACCTTTCTCTCTAAATAAAATTCATTTCTTTAACCCGCTGTTGTAAAAAGTTGCATAGGAACTGGTAAATGCTGGAGCATTGTTCACCAGGCAGTGCCTGGGGATATGGTTTGCCCAAGCTGGCTGAGGTTGCCCCTGTTCCCAGAGCTTACATTGGGCTTCTGGGCTTGGTCCCTATCCTGGCTTCACCACATGATGAATTTGTTCTGTCAGTTGAGTGGCCTTCCACACAGCAGGAAAGAAAACCATTACAAATCTAGGGAAATATGATTTTAAAATTCTCTGAGTAGTCAATGAGCTCAAGGATAGGAGCAAGACCTCAAAGCTCACAGAAAACCTCTGGCGCTGAAGCTGAGGGGTCAAAACTCAACCACACTTCATTAAATAACCAAAAGAGCCTTTGAACAGTCTCCCTGGGGCTGCTGTTTTATCAGGCCGTTGAGCTGGCCATCAGTGGTGTTTCCCACTCTTCTCCTGCAATGAAAACTTCATTTGTCTCATTCCACGTTGTGTAAGGGTTTCTCTCCCCACCGAGGAAGGGTGCTAATCCTGGGAGTCAGCTGCTCACCTTCAGCTGATGCTCTAGCACAACAGACCTGGTAGTACGCTGCATTTGTTTTCTTTCCCTGAGACCAAAAAAGGTCTCCTTCACTACTCTGGTCAGTCTAGTAATTACCTATCAGATTGACAAGTAATTATTTTTCTTCTGCCTTGAAAATATGATCTGAGCTCTTGGGGTACAGGGTCTGGTAGTCGCCAGGACCCTTATCAGATGGCCTCAGGTGAACTTGCTGGATCTGAGAGGAAGGAGGGGGCCATGTCTCACCAATTTTAATAGTGCTGAAGTCCTGTTATAATTCAAATATCACTTTTCTTCCCTCAGCAGACCCTCTTTCTCAGTATTGCCCTGACTTTTTTGATCCTTTCCTTCTGAGATCAAGCACAGCTGACAGCTCTCCTGTTACAAGTCTCTGTGAGCTGAATCCTAACAGCTGGCTGCAACAGACCGAGAAATAGAAACCAAAAAACCTGGTGCTGAGTCAATCTAAATAATACAAGGGCAATAAACCCCTACCAGCTCATATGAGTTAAAAATTCAGACTCTAGAGAAGTTTCTAGGTGTGGATTTATCTCTAATTTCCATCAGACACATTGTAAATTGCTCAGAAAATCTCTGTCCATACGTGGCTATTCTCAGTGATCAGAGGAGAAGCAGAAATGAGATTATTTGGAAAGCAAGCTGACTCATTGCAGGGCACTTTGTGACATGTAATCAAAATACCATGAAATGGTTAAATGATTCCAGTTGCTTACAATTAGATGTGGGATGGTATTGTCAGTGAGTCTGGTAGTGCTGAAAAGTGCAGCTACAAAATATAAACAATTTGTAATCAATCAGCCTCCAGAGTCAACATATTTGTTATTTGTTGGCATTTTAACAGCTTTTATTTACAGACTTTGCCCTTATTTGAGTGTGGTATTGTCTTGGTCGACTACAACAATGCAAAGGCAGAGGAAACAGCAGCTGGAGCTCCTCGCAGATGCACAGAATGGCCAAATGCAGCCTTTTGGGGCAAACTGTCATCTCTTAATGAAAGAACAAATGCAAACTAGTAATGACCATTGCTTTTCCTGATGCTTCAACAGAACCAGTAAAATTTTACCACTCGTTTTCTGGCCTATCAAATGGACTCAGGGTCTTGTTTGCTGTCATAACAAATACTGAGACATGGTGGATCCCAGTGTGTGCAGAGACTCTGCCCCCCAAGGCCAAGGTCCCAGCGGCCAAAGGCACATCTCATTGGAGGGATGTCTGAGCAAGGAGATAGGGAACAAACCCCAGAACCAATTTCCTTTGTGTTTGTCTCTCATGCTAAGGAAGTTGTTAGAAATACCCTAAGTCCCAACTGATGTCCTACTTTAGGACCAGAACAAACTCTTTGCAGAGTTGAATTCTGCTCTCAGAAAATCGGTTAAAATCTGTTCAAGTCCCGTCTGACACTGACTGGTGCAGATGGACTGTAGTCCTTCACCCCACATAGCTCTTTCAAAAGAACAGTTCAGCAGGAGCAGAGTTAGTGTATATGTAGAATTTCTACTATATCCTAATAGAAAGACATTTGTACAATGTTGAATATCCTACCTATGTCATGCAATGGTAGAAGGCTACCAGGTCATGATGTGCAGAGCCATTTGTACAATATTTCCACTACTACCGAGAGGTTTTTAAACTGTGGAAGGCTGGTGCTGTCATGAAGACACTGAACATGGGTAACTAAACAGCTAGGGGACACAGACAAGTCAATTAGTCCATATCAGCATCAACCTGTCTTCAGTGACTGCAAAAGTCTGGTGCTTAGGAGGTCTCTCCCTAGCAAGTGCCACTGGACGTGGCAATAATGGGCTGTTCCTCACATCTGAAATGTTGGATGAATCACTAACCTGAAAGAACTAAAAGAAACTCTCTTTCTAACATCAAACAGATTTTTATTCTCATCTGTTACTCTAGATGCTGATCTCAGAGCATCTGATCTAAGTGTATTTATAGCAGATATTTTCCCAGACAATGACAAGATTGTGAAGGAAACAACAGATGCCAGAAATAGGGAAAAAAAAAGCTTAAACCCCTTAATCCTTGATCTACATTTATGTTCTTTCTTCTGTGGTTGATTCTCCACCAATATCTGTGAAAGGCAGCACCACCTCTAGGACAGTGTTTGCCCTGTGTGACACACCCAGCTTGGGAGTATAACCCAGAGCCATGTCAAGCAGGGGAGGGCAGACCATATGAGGGTGCATAGGGGGATATAGGTGCTCCATGGTCCCCACTCAGGCATTTGGCCTCACCTGGCATCCAGAAAAATGCGGTGCTCCTCTGGAAATGCACAAGTTAAAACATTTTGGACAGAGCACGGAGAAACACAAATGACCCTGCAGCTGCCTGCCCAAATCCATGGGAAAGAGGAGCTGAGGTTTGACTGTTGTTCACACGGGTGTTCATGCTGGATGCCATCACTGGTCATGCTGGGGAAAGGCTGTAGCTCTAAAATGACATCATAAATGCACCACACAGGCTCCTTTTGCAAAGATCTTCATGACACACAGAGATGCTGCAGAATGGTTTACAGAAGAATATAACTTGAATTCTTCATAGCACCAGACACAGTAATGGCCAGACATCAGGGGACACAATGTTTACACTGATATGCCTTTAATCAGGCTAATGATTTGTACTTCACTAAAATGTATCTGTCACAAAGTCATTTGGCTTGAAAACATCTAAGAGTTTTCCAACTCATCAGTATTTGTTCAAGTGAATAATCAGCCTCAGCCTTAATAATGTGCCTGATTGTCGTGTAACCTGGGTTTTGCTTCCGGATGGGATGGTGGTTCTACTCCTCTGCTGCAACAAAGGGACTTTTCAGGTGTTTTTCTGTCTGTGGGAGTATTTGCAAGCTATTACCAAATCATCTGAAAATCCATTGTCCATGAAAAGATTGTTTTCCAGAAGGCCTTCTTCCTTTTCTTTGCTATTAATAATTTTCAGACCACATGTGGCAGAGTGTCTCTCCTGTCTGTTGCCCTGGCTGCACGAGGAAGTGAAGTCTCTGACCTGCAGTTATTCACTGCTTCCCACTGACCCTCTTCTTCCTCCCACTGCATCTCAAGGACTTGATTGCTTGTCGCCTCCAACATCTTTCCCAAGGAGGTGCTATGGCTGAGGTGTCTCCTGGCATTCCACTGGCATGATCTCAGATGAATTTTTTTGTTACAGTGCACTGTGCCTGCTTGGGGCCAGTTCATCAGGCAAGGCAGATCACGTTGCATGCTTGGTGAAGCGGGAAATAGCGATGACAGGCAATCCTTGTTCCATCTGCTGTGGTTATTAGCAAATGATGTTTTATTTATCTCCAGATCAGCCATGAAGACACCGAGACACTGACTCCCATCAGAAACTCGTTCAATAACGAGTTCTTACCTTCTGAGATCTATAGGTTAATGGATGAAGAATCAAAACCCTGCTATTAATGTGTGCAGGCTGATGCTTACAAAACATGACCACATCTATGTACCCACAGTTACCAGCCAAGCTGGAAGTACTGTTGATGAAAAAAGGTCATTTGGGAATATCTGCTCCCATTGAGCCATTTTCATTGACTACTATTGATTACAATGACACCTTGAAATTCCACATGTGGGCAGTTCCATATTGACCAGTCTGGGAATGAGCCTGCAGTGGGCTATACAGATTCACAAAGAACTTCAGTTTTCCGTTCACAGTAAATCCTATTTCTTTGATTTTTTTTTCTCTTCTCCTGTCCTCAAGCAGAACAAAATCAGCACAAGACAACATTAAAATTTTCCAAGAAAAGAGAAAACGTGTGATTCCCATTTAAAATTATGTTTTATCTAACATAAACATGTTTTGAAAAGTTTTTAAACAAAGCTCAAAATGTGCTATACCGAGAGTGTCAAAATCAGTCTGGTATTTCACTTCTGTTTTGCTTACAGCATGCTTTGTTAAGACTAGTGCCTTTTAAAACATTTCAACTTAAATGAAAACAGCATTTTCCTTTGGAAAGCAGCTTTCATTATAAACACATCGGATCTGCATTGGTTATCAAAATTTCCCTTTTCTGCATATTGGCCCAGCACTCTCAGTTTTCAGTATTTGCAGTTTCTCAGTCTGTTAAGATTTATTAAAGATTTAGGTCAGTCATGTCATGAGCTCCCTAACCAGCCCTCCAGCAATTGAAAAGCCTCGAACTGTATTCTTACAGCTTGCTGGAAAAAAATCAGCATGTTTGCATATCAAATTGTATCAGCTCCTCAAATCTCACTCATGTTTAAGTATCAGGTCCAAGAACTTGGCTGTGGGTAATACCTTACTAGCTCTCCTCTGTACACTGCCAACACAAACTGGGATGTCTCTGCAGACAGCAATCCATGCCTTCTGCTTTGCTCTCACTCTCTCCATGCACACTGTTGCCAGTGAAAGAAAATTCTGCTCCATTCATGCTTACATTTTAATTGCATGCTCCTTTCTGGAGGCATGCAAGAGTAACATCTATCATTTTGTTTCACATCTCTGACTCGAAAGCATCTGCTCCATTTGTGGATGCAGGAGAGAGCAGCTGCTGGCTCCCATTCAGTATCAGCCTTCCTGGCACATGTTCATTTACCTGAGTTTAACATCAGACAGCAGTTCAAGCTCACTCACTATCCCCTTCAGATCTCAATACATGAAAAAAAACCACCCTAAACCAGCTAAAAAATATCTGGCATTTCCCCTGAATTTCCACATCTGTTTTGGCTGGTTTCATCCACTCCAGCAGCACAATACTGTCAGAGTCCTCTGATCCAAACAACAGTTTTGGCCTGTTTATCACCAAGCTGGACCTGAATAAAGAAAAGTGAGGGTATCTGGGCTAGGTCAACACATAGCTACTCCCCAGCTCCTCAAATAACCATCAGACCCCTTACTGGGCTGCTCTGTTAATGCTGAGTCCTAGTTTTCTTCTGGCTTGGATTTGTGCTCCTTTTTCCCTTGATGACTTCAAGGCTACAGTTTAATAAATGTCCATAGTGTCAGCAGGATCTGTTTGTATCAGTAATTTTAAGTACTTATTATTGTTTTTTTGGGGTTTAGATAAGAAAACCTAAGTAACTGGGCTAAGTTACCCTTTTCCCTGGGGACACCTTGCACTTCTGTTTCTTTTTGTTATCAGTGAGCCAGACCTCTCCCACACGCTGCCTCTCACTGCTGCCAAGCTCCTACACACAGACATAATTGGGAAGATGCCCAGAGCTCGCTCCAAACGTAATGCTTTGCTCAGTCCAGCTCAATTGCTTGCAATTTCTCTTACATGAATTTTATGCCAAGGGGGGACCCAAGGTCACCACTTTGTAAACTAGATCAAGATGATTTACCTTCCCCTCTTCTTTTCTAATTTCACTACCCCTCTGTCTTGCCTGGCTTAATCTGAAGCTTCCTGATAACCATTGCCATGCACACAAGCAGCATCCAAATATTTCCAGCTGCTCTGCACACCAGCCTGACTATTAGAGGGAGACAGACTTAGCAGGTGGCTGGGACTCACCATCTGGCTGTACTCCCTCCCAACCTGCTTGCTTGCTTTCTCTCGCTTATTCTTCTCTAAAGTACAGCAGTTTATCTCCTGCCCTTACACCCCTCTGCTCCATCAGTATCCAGATAATCCAGTCTCCAGCATATTCTTCCTCTCCATCCTCCATGGGTAAGGAAGTGTGTGCCAGGTGCTGCACAGATGTCAGAGGACCTCTTCTCTAGAGGGGCTCTGCTCTTATTTTGTGCAATCCCAGCTGTCTGACAGCAAACTTCCTCAAGGTACACCAAGTTTGTTCAGTTTGGCCCTGCTTCCAGCGCAGAGGTCAACACAACAGATGCTTTGGAGCACTGACTTCATTGGCAAGCCTGGTCCCAGTCTGAGTGCAGGCGTCTGTCTGCCAGTTCCCAGCAGAGTGCTGGAGCAGCCAGATCGGAGCAGCCTGCAGGGTGTCACCTCCTGTCACCGCCTGTTTCAGCTGGGTGACTGGCTTATATTTAGTCTCTAGTAGGTGATCTTATGAAAGGATATGGAACAAGGAAAGATGTGGCAGAGAAAGTAGATCACATCATTTCAATTAAAAAAAAAAGTATTCATCCTGGCATTTTCAGTTGTACTTTTATACTTTTATTTATGATAGGGTTATTTTCTTCATTCTTTTTTCTTTTTTTTTTTTTTTAAATACAGTACTTGGCAGGCAAATAGTAGCTCTCCATTATATTACTACAAAGTGAAACTGTCACCACTCATTTCACAGACTAAAGAGAACATTCATTATTCTCTGTTTAGCCAATGCTTTTACAGAAACACTTGAAGAAGAAGAGAATTGCCCAAAAGCAAGCTTTAGGTCTATTGTTGGGAATTCCTGGCTGCCTGGCTGACACCTTAGCAGCATTCCCCATTGTCACCTTTATCACTGAATTGGACTTACTACTTCATTATTTGATTTTCATTGCTTTCCTCTCAGGTTGGCATTTGGCCTTTCTTTCAAAATACCATGTGCTGCAACCTCCCTCCAGTTATAACAAGGGGAAATTTGAAGCTCTTGATACCTCTCATTCCAGTCTGCAAAAGCAGACCAGACTGGATTAATATTAGATTAGTTACATTAATATTTTCTTTCATTTTTTGAGAGGCAGAAAGCACCAAATAATTAAGTAACATTGCTAGCAGGTGGCAGGGAAAATCTTTGTAACAAGTCTCATCTGCAACAACTCCTTTACTGCTTCAAGCAACTCCTTTCAGGTCACCCCATTAAATAACCAGTCAACATTTATTATCACATCAGCTGTGTCTGATGAATACAGATAATCAAACCCTCACAAAAATGTCCAAGAAGTGGGGCTGGGTTGAGATATATTACCAGAAGGTCACCAGAGATTGCTTCTCCTATGGATCACTGTTGTAAAGTATGACTTATTATCTCCCTTGAGAAAAGGTTCCAAAAGAATGTCTGAGTGCTCCCAGATACCTTAGCCTCGGTAATTGCCCCTGGTTACATACAGACTTTATTGCAGAGAGAGGAATTTTTGCATCCATTAGGTTCAGTTTGTTCAGTTGAAATATGGCTTCTGTGTTGTCTCTGTGGAAAAACTGAAAGAAAATATGCTGATGCTTCCTTGCCAGTTTCAGAACGAGCTCCTTTGAGTTTTGAGGCTCCAGATTCCCGGGAGCTTCAGAGCGCACTAGACAAGATTGCTCACTCACATATCCTCATGTCCTGTTGCATGCCAAGTGTATATTTTAACTTATCAGCCTTCAGTGTTCTTGCTTCCTCTCCATGTTTTTGTGAGGTTAACCCTATTTATGAAGCTCCCCTACACTAGCAGTTGCAATGCACAAGCTATGCTGGACAACCCCAGTCTGTTCAATTTTTTTTCCCTCTCTTGATCCCCTCCTCCCAGCTCTTAGCTGCTCCTTCTCTCCTGACCTGTTTGGTTTTGAAGAGATGTATACAGAATCTTGCCTGGAACTGTGTTCATGACTTGCTCTGCACAGAAGTAGTCACCAAATCAGTAATTCTGAAGACATGGAATCCATGTGTGCACCTTCCCCCAGTGTGCCATCAGCCAGTAAGGGCTGTTTGACACATTGCCAGTGTATCACACTTTCCTGAAATGCATCTGAGGTGGGGGGAAAATGTGAGTAGGTTACTTTGTCCTGTTTTGCATTTTCAGGGATGTTTGGGCTCCTAATGTATGGATTCATGTATGAAAGTGAAGGGTTCTTTGTTTTTTTTCCCCTTGTAGTTGGAGTCTTCTAGTAGCTGTGCTTCCCTCTTAACCCTTGCCATGTTTGCACTTAGTGGTGGCTACAGATGGAGTCAGATGGGGCCCTTCAGGTGCAGAACAAAAGTCAGGTTATGCTCACAGGGAATACAGCCAGCCATTCCCTCTGCATTAAGCACATCAGAAAGGTCAGGAGATGCTTGGGAGGAGGCCCTTCAGACAGGCTGGCAGCTCAGGGCTTGCCTGGGAATCGTCCTGCTCAGAGCACTTGTGCTGGCATCCACCTCTTGTGGGCACTGAGCTCATTGATATTTCTGCCACAGCACAGCACGCCTTGCCAGTCTGATAAGGCATCTCTCTGGAGACATCTTGCTTGCTCTGGACACTCCTGGGTGGAGGTGTCAGCTCCAGCCGCGTTATCGTGCGCATCAGGAGCGCTGTGATATTTGCTCTGTGCTCCCGATGGGAGCTCTGCTAGTTCCCCCCACCTCCTTCAAACACAGATACACACACTTCAAGCTGTCCAGTGTATTTTGAGAGAGCAGAAAGTATTTGCTAAAAATATTTATGCAGAAGTTATTTATGGCCTGGCCCACATCAACCCCTTGGCAGCCGTTACACAACGCAGCACAAAGGAGCCCTTATCTGGAGGAGCACGCAGCCAGTTCTGCAGCCCACAAGTCACTAAGAAGCAATTCCAGTGGCTTTTCAATCAAATCAGGAACTTGAGGCCTGGATGTTCAATTTAGATGTCAAGTCTTGTCAAGCAGGCTCTCATGCCAAGCTGCTTTCTCATGCCTCCCAATTTGAAGGGGACTCTGGTAGAGGGGAACAGAAAATGCTGAAACATTCCAAGGAATGGCAGCTTTTCCTCAAAAAGCTGGAGGTAGGCAAAGCAGGTCTCTTTAGCTGGAATTTGATTCAAGATTAGTATTATTTTCTCTCTCTGCTTGCTGTAGAAAACATCTCAGTAGCTTATAGAAGGGGAAGGAGACTTACCCCTTGGCTGACACTGGGCACACACCCACAAGGCTGGGCACAGAAAACTGGATCTAGTTCACAAATGCACTCTACTGCTACAGCAAGTATTTAGCTGAGGTACCTTTTGGTTAAAACCGTAATAGAGGTATGGAGAGTTTATAAACCCCTTAATTAAAAAAAAAAAAAAATTACTCAAAATTCAGTGCAAAGAAGATCTGGCCTTTTGTCCTGGACTATCTCCACCTTCATGTAGTATTTTTTACTACATTTATGATCTGCAATGGCCTCATGGGTGCTGATCTTTAAAGGTCTGTACTAAAACTCCCAGCCTCATCTGTTATGGTGGGGACGTGAGACATGAGCTTGTGCAGGTAAGAAAGCAGAAGATGCTCTCGATATGAAATGAAACTGGTGGGATGTAAATGTACCAGAGGAATGACAGTAATATCAGCACTTCCCTGCCCAACTCCTCAGTACCAGTGCCATGAGCTGGAAGTGGTTACAGCCCAATTCCTCAGTTAACTTATAAGGGGTAAAATAATTGAAAGCCAGGATCTCAAATTAGGATCACACACACACTGGTTCCCTGTCGTCCATCAGGTCACTAACCTTCTCAAGGAATTCAGATTGATTTGACATGCTTGTTTTCATCAAACCCCTGCTGCCAGGTCCTTATGGGTTCATTATCCATTCAGTGCTAATGATGGGATGCTCTGTAACCACTCACGTCCTGGATCTTGGAAAGGCTAATCCCCAGAGCCTCTCTTCACCCTCTTTTTAAGATAAGTATTTTGCTTGCCCTTTTCCATTCCTTTGAGACCTCTGCTGCTGTCTTTGCCTCCTCAAATGATGCAATCACTAATGGTTCAGAGGTTTAATTAAGCTAATTCTTTCTATAAGCACTCCAGGGGGAATTTCAGCAGCCCTTGCCAGCTTGAATATATGGAGTTTTTTACAGTCTGGATATTTCTTGAAATCATTCTTTAACTATGATATTTCAGAGTAACTTATTCCATTACACAATTTTCCCTGCTGGAGTTTGCTTGTTTGTGAGAAATAGGACAGGATTAATTTTGAGTCCTTCAGTTTTAACAAGCTATTTTCATGTGTTTGCTCTTTTCCCCCATAAAGCAGTAAGTCAGTAGCATCTTTTGTCACAGCCAACTCCTCTTTCCCTTGCACCTCCAAACTCCTCCTTTTGGATGACCAAGTCGAAGTGTTGCCTCACAACTCTCAAAAAAAGAAAAAATAGAAAAAGGGACACAAAGAAACCTTCAGAGTCAGAGAATCAGGTGAAATGTACATGCTGATAACACCTGTCTACTCTTAGGAAAACTTTCATGGGACTGCAAGGCTTTATCAGCTCTGAAAGGAACTACCCATTCTTTTTCCTTATGCATTTTCTACCTCTTAGAGTTGTCAAGAAGAGTAAGAACAATGATCCATGAAAATCAAGTGATTCCATTCTAGTTTTCCAGGTCTAAATCAGTTATGAGCTACTAAGATCAGGAGCAAACTAACATGCAGTAACAAACTCTGTTCCAGAGACTATCAAACATCTACTGCTGTGGTTTTCCTTCCTCTGAAACATTTGGTTATTATCAGAAGCAAGATCTTGAATACTTGGTTATGGAGTAGCCACACCTATGTCTCTAAAGGGTCAAAAACCAGGAAGTAGTTTTTAAAAGCCTCAAAATCATTGTTTTAGCCTATCAGCATTTTCCAGCTGATCTGACTTTGGAAGGACGGTCTGCATTAGTGTTTAGTCCTCTGGGATGGTAAAGCCAAGCATGGATAAACACCTGCGTGTGCTGCAGATGACCGTGAATGCAGGTAAACAGTTTGCCTACATGAGAGCAGCCCATGTGCTGTATACAGATACCTTTTGTGTGTACTGGTTTTAAACCTGATTTCAAACTAACCTGTAAGAGCAGGACGCTGCTTGGAGGTACCTCGCCTCTCTGCAGGCCATCTGGTGGCTGCTGGGGGAACGAGCTCTGACAGAAACACTGAATTCATACAACAGCCCAGCTCTTGGGATGTGGGCGTTGCAAACAATGGTTGTTTTGGGGGTAATAAAGTTAAAAATCAGGTAAGATCACTCCTAATCATCTACTGGCATGAATCAAGCCACAGAATCCATGGCAGAGCCCAGCATAGACATGAGTCAGCAGAGTTTGGGCAGCTGTAGCCTGGAAAAGCCCGACAGAAAACCATTTGTGAAAGTGATTTTGGCATGGAAAAACAAAGAAAGGGAGCATCCTTAAAGCATCCACAGATGCTAATGCGAAGCTCTGGGTACCAGTATGGACATGGAGCTGACAGACAGACTGTGGTTTCAAACATGATTACAGACTTTGTTTCTTTCCCAGTTTCTTCCAAGTCCTGCAGTATATCCAAGTGATTTAACAACCCAAGCCTAACATTTTTCCTTCACCAACCGTACCCCAGATGATGACACAGCTTTGCAAAAAAACCTGTTTAGGACTGAGTTCTTAGGCACAACTGTAGATATTGGAATAGTCTGATGAAATATGTCTAGAAATCAGTGACTGAGCGAGCCATCTAACGCAGCCTCTCCTCTTTCATTCATAAATTAGCTGGGAGAGACTTTGTCTTGTTTTTTGTTCTTGTGGTTTGTTTGGGGTTTTTTTTCTTGGGTTTTTTCCTCACTCTAGTCAGTGTTGTGAGAGAATGGCTTCTAGCCTGCCTGTAATATTCCTGTTAATCAACCTTCACATAAAAGCTCAAGGCTATTTCTGGGTTTAAGTTTTCTGTTAAAATTCCTTTATGGTCCCCAGGCTCTTTTTGTTGAGTGAGCATTAGGACACAAAATGTCTCTGAGTATTTGATAAAACACTAATATCAAAAGATCTAGACTGAATTTGAGTTTCTGTAAAATAGTTTACATATAAATACACAGGAAAAGCATTTTTCAATCCCATGATAATATATTTGTGGTCACAAAAGCTGGATGAATGAGAATTTCTAAATGAAAGTTTGATTTCTTTTAATTTCTGTGATACTAAGCAGTTTAACTCCATTTGCATTCTTGGATTATTTTGGGTGGTATCAAGTCTCTCTAAATTAGCAAAGACAGACTAGCATCTTCAAAACTGGAAATATAAGAATTTATTCTTAAGTTTAAAGGAAAAGTTTTCTCTACAGTGTTTTCCAAGAGCTTTCCATAGAGCCCATCAGTTGCAAAAATCTAGATATCTATTCTAATCCCTCTCTTCCCTTGCTATTCTTTAAACAAAGATCAGTGTTGTTATTTTTCCAAAAAAGAGCTCTTTTAATAGTCACACAGACCATATCTCACAAAGTCTATGGCCCCATAGATCACAAAATATGAGCTCATGTTCTGATGAATTGTCGATTGTTTGCAAAGAGTTTGTAGGGAACATGGCTTTGGAAAGGAATTTGGAGCAACTATTTTTGCTTCCATTATTCATCCATTCCTTTTCCCCCCAAATAGTCTCTTTTCAGTTCCAAGGCTTGTGCAGACTCGAAATAGCATCAGCCCCAGGGGATTTTCCTTTACCAGTCCCTTGGACATTCATTTCCCAATTTAGGGTGTCTGTTCTCAACTTTTCAGAATAGCATCTCCTTCCCTTGCTCCATCCTGCATGGACAGCAGGGACAAGCTGCCTCGGGAGAGAGATATTCTCAATTGGGCCAAACAAAGTCAGAACAAGCACATTCCTTGTCTCCCAGCCAGCAGATGTAGCCGAACATGAATTTTATTGATGAGACTAGATGGTACAAAATTTCCTGGTTTATCCTTAATAGTCACTAGAGGGCAAAGCAGGTCTCCATAAAGCAAACCTGCAACCCAAGGGAGGCTCCCTGGCTCTTGCCTTTGTCTCATGAAGCTCCGGTGTGGATCTGTCTGCAGGGACAGAGCTGGACAGTCCCATCCTGGATGCTGATGACCTGATTTGGGACATACTCAAGCCTGCCCAGAGAATGAAATTCTAGTGTGTTTCTGGTTTTGGACATAGTTTTGGCATCTATGATAATGTTTTGCTTATATAAAAATATCTTTCAAGGTCAAGGTCCTTGTGGTGCAGCATCCATCCAGTCAGGCATCTTGCTACTAGGAGATGCCAAGGGTAAAATACATTGAGCTGTTTTCCCTAGAACATCCTCCCAGCCACTGTGGCTTAGATAATTCAGGATGCAGGGCTCAGACCTTTGTAGATAACATGTAGTTCTCTTCTTTAATTTCAATTACCTTTTGCATCCCAGTAGCCCTTAGGTATTCACAGAGCTCTTGCACCGAAGTCCTGAAGTTTCCTTGGCATTGTGTGAAAAAAACACCTTTGGTCTCTCTTGAACATGCTGCCTGTCTGCTTCAAACCATGTCCCCCCATGCTGATACCAGAGGCAGAAAGCTGCAGCCACCTTTTCATCCTCATCAAGCCCATTGTGAGTTAAAGTAGCTGTACCATATTCTCACCTATTTATTTCTCTTCCGGGATGAAAATTCTTAATGTATGCAGTGGTTTGGACATTGATTAAGTTGTTCATCTTGCATGGCAGATCAGGAACCATCCCTGGAAGTCAGTGTAAAGATAACCAGGGAAAATTTGGCTGAGAGGGCATAGGAAGACCTTGGGAGAGCAAAAGAAGATGACAACTCCAGGGCAACAGAACAGATCTTGGCGTGGCTGCAGCCTCAACGTGTGAAAACCCACCTAAGCCAGGATAACAAGAGATGCCAATGAAGCCTTAAGGACCTCATGTGTAGGAGTAAAATCTGTTGACATTATTCCAAAAGTAAGATGTTTTTGTGTTGGTGTGCAGTAAAAGGCCTTTGGAAAGCGTTTATGCAGCAAGAAGCCCCAACCCTTTAAACATGAGACCTGTGCTGCTGAACTTCATGATTCTCAGAGTCTTGGTGAATATTAAGGCTTCTGAATTAAAAGCAGATATGTTTCGGTGTTTCAAAAAAAATTGTTGGGCTTCAAGATGTGCTGCCTGGAACATACTTCAATCCAAAGTGTTCCAAATTTGGGTGAAACACTTAAAAACACTTTCCACTCTTCCCACAGACCTGCATTCCTCTTTTTCAACCAATTTAGCTGGAAGTTTTTGAGTATCAAAATTGAAATCTATGTCTGCAGTCAGTCTCCTTTACACTATGCTCTGCCAGTTACTAAGTCCAGCTCATGCAGAGAACATACTTCAATCTGGGCCAGCCTACACAGCAGGGACAGTTGGACAGTTGGGCTCAATCCACCTCTGTGCCTGGTGCCACAGAGGTGGATTGAGCCCCACACAGAAAAAGCCAGCCCTGAGCTGACAAGGGATTCCATATGAGCAGTAGGGTTTCCCTTTCCAGAGTGCCAGCCTGTTTTTTTGCTGTGCGGGAGAGGCTTTTCAGTCCATAGATGTGATGGAAAGCTCATAAACAGCACCTCACATGAATCAGTGTTCCCAATTCTGAGCCAAAATCAACAAAGCCCATGCTCAGGCCTGGCTGTTGGGAAATGATAATTGGTTTTTGAGTTGTAGACATGTCCTACACTGAGCCACTTAGCTTAGATCTTCTATTCCCCTGAAATGAGCAGAGAGGTGGTAACGGTCAGGGAGGTCTATGACAATCCAAATGAGGTTGGAAAGGCTAGGACTTTCCAGTCAATGGGATCCCAGATTTGCACCAGTGGGCACCCAGCTCCAAGGGGTGCTCTTAGCAGAGACTGGTGAACTAGCTGTGAGCAGCACATGTGATGCAGAATGGTGCCAGAGCGTGCAGAAGCTGCTGAGCCACTTGCTGGAGCTCTTGTGCTTTTGGGAAAGACCAATTCTCCCAGGTCACGCTCAGAGTCTCATGAAAGTCAATGGGAGGATGTCTTTTATTTTGATGTATCTATGTCTGACATTACTGCAGGAAAGACAAGGATCTAAGAATCGAGGTTTTTTTACTCTTACCCATTTAAAGTGAGGTAGCTGAATGCCTAGTCTGGGCTTTTTGTTTGCAAAGCAGCCACAGCTCACACAGAGCACAGGGATAATTGTAAGTTCTCATCACTTCTGGAAAATGGGCCGTTAAATAGGTCATTAAGTACAGCATTAGCTGCCTCATTTCAGCCACCCAGGATGAAGAAATTTGGCTGTTGCAAGTCAAACAGAGGCTCAGAACAGCATGGGGTGCAAGCTGTCTGACCATGCTGCTCTCTCCTGCTGCACCACAACTGCACAGGCAACTTGGGAGCTTCAAACACCTGCCATGAAGTCCACACTGGCATTTAATAACCCTCTTCCTCAGGGAAAATGAAACTTTTCCTGAAACCAAACACGGAGGAGATCCACAGCCCAGCAGGACCTCTGAAAGTGGCAATCAGAGTTTTACGCTTTTAGGTCACTGATTCACTACTAGTTCAGATTTGAAGGTCATTCAAAGAGTGGTTCTTGGAATCCTGTGGCATTAGCTGACTTTTGTTCATTTAGGAACCTGTGTGTCCACAGGAGAAGGCCTCTGTGAGGTACCCCATGTCAGTGGTCCTCTCTGGACACAGGGGTGGCTGTACCACCTCAGTCCAAAAGTCCAGCTATCCCAGTATGCTGTATCTACCAGCGACCAAAGCAACTCATGGAAAAACAAGTAAGAGCTTGCAAAAGACATATTAATCTCTCAAATGCAGCTATTTGCTGTTTGGGAAGGGTCAGAGCCAGAAGGAGTTTCTGTCTTTAGCAACTCTATGCATTTCTATTTCAGGAAGTTTTTCTGTCCTCCTCAATCTCACAGAGACCTGTTGCATCCACAGCATCCTTAGACAGGAACAAACCAATCTGAGAATTGACTTGCAGAGAACAGACATGAAGAACAGTTGGAAGCAGCGGGAGAAAGCAAGCCAGCTTTCCTCTGGCTCAATTCCTCCTCGATGCAGCTGTAAGGAGGCCTTTTCCCAACATGCTGAGTCTTTGCCACAGCTTTGGATTCGCTGAACCAAATTTGTGAAGAACCAGGAACATACAGAAAAAACATTAGTGAGGTATTTAGAATGAGTGTGAGGAAAATAAGCCAACCGTGGGGCTATGGGATGACCCCACCCAAACCCACACATGTTCCACAGGTCCCGGAAACAAACGTGAAGGCTCAAGTAGCATCATTGTGCTACAGTGAGCTCTCTTTTTTTGAAACATTTAATGATAAATGTTTAAACAGCTGCCCTTGTAGGATTCAGGGAAGGAGAGCAGTAAGGCATTGTCTTGTATTAAAGCCACAACTGGACTTTGGCCAGAGCTGAGGAATTTGTAGGTGACATGAGTACATTTTTCATGCATTTTGCTGAATCCCCTGCATGGCGTAACTTTCTCCGTGGGAGATTTAGCCAAACAGTGTGAAGAAAAGAAAGAAATGTGGACAAACCAGCTTCTGTGATTTATTGCCTCAAAGCCATTCAGTAGAGATTGTCCCAGCTGGTCATAAGCTACTTATTTCCTACTTCAGTGGAGGGGAAGAAGGGTACTGGATGCACATTTTGCCTAGATAGAGATCTCTATTCTTTAATTTATCTCATACACTTAGGACAAATGAATAACAGTGTTGATCTTATCTCATGCTTAATTTCTTGTTTATTTATTTTTTTATTTTCTTAGTCCTCTTGTGTCCTCCCCCTTTTTTTTTTGCTCTGCTCCCTTTAAGATGGGAAATTTTTGACATTAGCTTTATATGTCACTGGAGACTTGATAAAACACAGAAATAGACAACTTTATTAACCACAATGCCTCATCTGGTGCAATCCCAGAGAATGTAAATACTTGAGGACTACTAGCCGTGTTTTTCTTCCCAAATATCAATCTATTAAGACCACTGTGAAGCCCTGAGTACGTGTCTGCATTACTGTTTCAGTTCAGATCAGGAGCTCCCTGTAAAAGTGATTTGGTTTGCATTGTGGTGCCATCTTAAGGATGCTGGAATTACTGTCCCTTTGAAAGAAACTTGTCTGGAATATGTGGTCCCCTAATCCATTCCAGGCACTACTGGGAACCCGGCTGTGGATGGCAAGAATTAAAAAAGAGGGAAAAAACCCAAACAGCAAAGCCCCAAACAATAAAACCATGAAATGCATTTACCGTGGATGTCAAGTCCTCAGCAAAAATCTTCCTGGTCCTTTGCTCTGCTTCTCTTAGTTCATCCTCTTTGCTAATGCAAATGTAGTCTTAGAAAATCCACAGATGATCTTTGGTGAATTTGAAGGCTTCATGGCTAAGTTCTTCAAGCATAACCATAAAGTAAATGTACAAAATTAAATGAGTCCATCTGCGTTGTGTGTTACCTGTCTGCCTGCAAGCTCTGTGAAATGCAGTTTTTTCTGTTGTAAAATATAGGAATTGTTCAAAATATTAGTGTTCCTTTTTTATTTCCATGCAGACAAAATTCTTATTTCTATAATATAGTAAATTGTTGGGGCTGGGAAACCCTCACTGGAAAGGCAGCAAATCTGTGATTCTTCTGATGGACGTGTATGTGCTATGGGACTTCATGAGCAGCACTGAATTGTACAAAATTCCATGCCAGAACATTTTCCACATGTCTAGAAACCCATTTACCATCAAGGTATCTGTGCTTTTGGGGTGTGATCCTGCTCACCTGCAGCACTAGCACCCCAGCACTGATGATGGTTTGTTCTTCAGCCTTGATGACAAAGACCCACTGATCATCCCACAGGCACAAATCCCCACATCCCATCACCTCCCACCTTCCGCTCTGCTGCCCCTTCAGATGCCTCAAATTAAATCTCTCACTCATCAGAGCCTCCCAAGGTGCAGTAACTGCAGTGTCAGAGGGGCAGAGGGTGCAGCATGAGGGAGGCTGCCCTGGTGGGAGTGGGATGAAATGTTCTTCACAGTTGCACTTGGATGTCTGCGCACCTCACTCTCTCACCCGAGCTCAAAAGCTTTGGGGTTTTTTTCCTGGGGACAAAGAAATGAAATCAAATCGACTGAGACTGATTCTTCTGAGAGGGAGAGAAGGAAAAGCCAGTGAGATGGTGTGATCCTCACAAAGCTGCTGTGCAGGCAGGTGGATGGGCAGTGATTGCCAAGCAAGGTGTCCTGCTCCAAGCTGAGTCAGAGGAGGTCGAGGGCACAAAGCAGAGGCTACCTCTGCCACCTCGCTATCCCCAAAGATTAAACAACCCCCAGAAGTGAGCTGCTGGATAATTTTGTCCAAGTATTGACAGGATCTCTGACCTTGCAGTGGCAGATTGTAGAAGTTTATTTGTTTGTTCCATGGGGCTTTCCATGAAGGTACTGAAAGCAAGTTTCTTTACTTTTCTCCCTCTCACAGACACTTGCACACCACTGCTAACATCCCCTCCTGCTGCTACTCACATTTGAGTAATGACAGAATCACTTTACCTGCAATTT
Source organism: Vireo altiloquus (assembly GCA_013396875.1). Lineage (NCBI taxonomy): Eukaryota > Metazoa > Chordata > Aves > Passeriformes > Vireonidae > Vireo > Vireo altiloquus. The sequence goes on along the minus strand of VZRF01005175.1, from coordinate 715,926 downwards.
TCTTACGCATAAGCAATGCAGTTACCATCAATATTTAGGAGGAGGTTCATGATGGTGCTATAAACCAGGACCAGATTTGATGTCTAGATCTGCAATACAATTTTTATTATAAGTATTTCGTAATTGGGGAAAAAAAAAAGGGTTCTGTAAAACAACAGCAGTCCTGATCTTTTGCCAAACACCCCTTTGGCTGAAAGTTTGCTTTCTATTAAGATGTGTTACTTCTTCAGTAACCCAAGAGTTTAAACATTCTTTTTGCAGGACTTTTAGGGAAATTGTGAACAATTAAAATGTAAAGGATGAACAACTCTGACAAAATTATAACCTAATTAATTTACTTTGTTCTATTTAATTTTTACCTCTGTGAGGCCTCATACACATAAATACTGTATGATCAGCACCTAAGAGACTTAATTTTGGGGGTTTTTTAATATGTTACACCCTCTCTGGTGTAATCTGCAAAGGTCAATGCATGTAACTACAGCTGCCCTTTAGTAGATGTCTGAATTTGGGGATCTATCCTTTTTCAGACCACCTCAGTAGAAGCCTTGACCTCTTCTTGGCCACTGTTTTATCAGGCCTTTGTGGACACAGATTTCATGGAAGGGAAACTGATACAGAGAGAATTAATAAGCCAACCATCCTTACAGGCATGAGATCTGCATGTGGAAAATTCTTACAAACACAGACTTTGAAACTCGGTGTAGGGCTTTGGGATTTAAGGGCATATTTGAACTTAGCAAAAATAAGCGACTCAGTGAATATGAATAGTCACAGCCCCCGTGTTTGCAGCTTATGTATCACTTCTGCAAACACCGTGGTTTATAATTGACTGAAAGGAGAAATACATCTTGCAACACCCACCAGCTTCTGCAGCCTGGGTGATTTCCCACCTGAGCACCTCGCTGGTCTATTTTTATCCTGTGAAGAGGTTACAGCACTGTGCTGGCCATGATTTCCTTTACCTAACAGGTGCTGGCCATACTTTATTTTGCAAATGAGGCATTTCGTGAACTATCATGAGAGTAAAGAATTACTAGAGTTGAGGGGGAGGGGGTGAAATGGAAAGAAGGGGAAGGAGGGCAAAGAATGCCTTTGGAGACAAATCCTCCACACAATTGAATCTTTGCTGGCACTGAAAAAAACCCCAAACATCAGAAAAGTCATGCTTCAGTTCTCTGCTGTTGCATTATCTTTTTTCTTTTCTTTTGCTACTTCAAAATACCTACAAGTATGCTGCCCTCCTTGAAGCCAGCTCCTTGAAAATGAAGTGTACATTTCAAAGACTGTGTACAGTATAACTCTTTGTGTTTGGCTTGGAGAAATATTTGTTGGGTGGAAAGGAAAAAGAGAATTTAAGTAGCTGGCAGTCAGCAAATGTTCCTCCAATATGTGCTCAAAACACATTGAAACTAAGGACATGTCTTGGCCATGCTGGATGGAAGTTTCATCTCTTGTGATGTTAGAAGGGAGTTGGAGCTCTTGACAGGGAGTTGCAAAATTAAACACCCCGAACCTGTGAGGCACACATCCAGAGCTGGATAGGTTCACACTCGTTAGGGTGGCAATGCCAATGTGGAGATGACAGTGAGGACTGGTTACCTCAGCTTCTGCCCCCAGTCCAGGGCAGGGTCCTGAGCTCCTGTGGCACATCTGTGCTGTTGGCAGGGCTGTCATGAACTGGTCTGGAGTGCTGCATCTACAGTGGAGCAGCAGTGACAATATCTCACCTTGTCGGGCATAAAGCCACTAGAGCAGCAATAATGGAGAAGTCTGGGACACATTAACTTCCCAATTGTTTTGCTCCCAGATAAAAGCAAAACATTCTCAGTCATGTTCCAGAAGTGGGGCTATAAAGTACACATCTTTAACATCAATGATGGCTAAAATTGGATGAGGTTGTTCCTGTTATGGCAATCAATTCAGCCATGTTAGACACTGCTGCTGTCAAAGGCTCTGTGTTGGCATTTAATTTCCTGTAATCCACAATTAGCTGCCATTTCCCATTTGACATTTTACTGGTCGTACAGTAGAGTTATAAGGGGAGTGAGTGGGAACAATTATTCCATCTTCTCTCAAGTCCAATATCACAGGGGAAGGCCCTTGATATTAAAATCCCCAAAGGGGGATTTTACATTAGTCACCTTTGAAGGAGGCAGAGTTGGGGGGGACAGCTTGCAGCAGATGAAGTGATGGAAAATCCAAACCAGAAGTCCAGTGCCTGCCCTTATCATCAGTCCAAGACTTGCCCTTTAAGATGTGTAAGCTTCGCCTACTTATTGTCTCAAAACTTCTTTGAGCCAGAAAAATGCTGGTGTCCCACGTGTACAGATGGGGAGCAGGGCCCAGAGAGAAAATTGAAGGCTGCTCAAATACTGTTGCCAGCTTTTCTTACAAGTTGCTCCACAACATCCACTGAAGCTACCACTGGTGAAAGAAGGAGAGGGGGGTTTTAATTCCAAACTTGACAATTTGATAGTAAATCTCTTTTTTTCTTTTTTCTTGGTTCCACACCTGAGTCCAAAACTTCTAAAACAGAACTTCTCATGAGCTGGCAGGAGAAACAATGATGAACTCACCCCCCAGGTGACATTGTCTACCTGCTCTACATTCCTCAGGCAAATCAGGGAGGACAACTGATTTGGATCACCTTTTGTTTGCTGAGCATGTACAGAGGAGACAATTAGCTCAAATAAGTGGGTAGGACTGAACTTTCTTAGCATATATTTGTTCTGTCCTCGTTTCTTTTCGATTGGACTCAGGTGCCAAAGCACGTTGCCATGATGAATATATGAAGGCCTTGGAAAATTAGAATTAAATATGTGTATTTTTTGTAAGTTGAGACATCACAGAAAAGGGAACTCTAAATCTAGTGTAAATAGCTATCAACATACTTCTGTTTGTTTTTCAGTCCAATTGTCTAAGTGTGCTATACCTCATGTTTTAAAATAATACTTGAGCTGAGCTGATGCCAGGCTGTGTCTCTTTTCTCTCAGGATTCCTAAGCAGCACGTACTCAGCCAAGGTGAACAGGATGGGCACTTGGGTCTGCTGTCCAAAGCTTCCATGCACAACCCACCTATGGCTGGGCCCAGGGTGAAATGCATCTGAATTTAATGTCTTGCTTGAGAAACAGAAAAGCTTTGCCATGCTTTTTTGTCATGTGTTTTGTTTGCTTTTCTTTTCTGTTTTTTTTTGTTCTTTTTTTTATTGCTGTTGTTGTTGTGTGGGGTTTTTGTTGGGTTTTTCTTTGGTTTGGTTTGGTTTGGCTTTTTTGTTTTTTTTTGCTTAGTTGGTTTTTTGTTGTTGTTGTTTTCTAATTTCCAAACGGTAATAATTCTCTGTCAGTTAGCAATTCCCTGGGTGTATTTTGGAGTTAGATTAATAAACTTGGGGTTTCTTGAGCCAAGACTTGAATTCTTTCATCTGTATTCAGAGAAGCTGGAAGACTTGCCCTAAGTTTGTTTGAAGTCTCAGGTTCATGCAACCACCTAAGAGAAGCTCAATTTTATGCATGCAGAAGAGGTACCTCAATGTTTGAAATAATTTCCAGGGAATGATAATTTTTCACAGTTTGTTTGATTTTCATCATCAATCAGTCAAAAAGTTGCCCAGTTTTTGACGGATTTTGGCCTGAAGCTGTCCCACAGCAAAACTGAACATTCCAGGAGAAGTCGTGACTTCAGCATATTTTGAGTTCCAGACTAAAAACAAATGTGGCTTCCCTTGAAAGAACTAAAAAGCCAATTATTATTTAATTTTGAAAGTCAATTAGGAAATAAAATATTAAAGTGTTGAATGTAAAAGTCCTTCAATGGTTTAGAAAAACATCATACTATTTTTGGCTTTGCTACACTGCTTTTCCATTGAGATAAAAATGATATTATGGTGTAGCTCAGTTAAAACCTTCCCTCTGGCTGTCTGGCTGTCATCATGCTCTTCTCCTGTACACCACATGCTCAGCAGAAGGCACATGAACACGATCAAAAGCATCACCTTGATGTGTCCAGGCAGAGCTTCTATCCTGGATCCATTTTGTGCAGCTCCTGGAACAAAAGTGCTCCTTTCTCTGACATCCACTATGAAGGATTTCTAGTTAACACAACAACAGCAACTTTCCTGCCCAGAGACCTCTGAAGTGAGGCATTCCTTGCTTGCTCCCATGGGAACTAGAGTAAGATGTGGCCAAGGAAAAAACCAAGCCCAAGGTCAATTCTAATTAAAACTACATTTTCCATTGCAGGAACAATCAGGCTGGGAAATCAGTGTTATTTGACACTATTGTGGTCAATAATACCACAAGACACATGAAAAATCTTGGACTTGAGATGAGTGTGCATTTATCTCTGCATGGACACACACACACACATCTCCAGAGGTATCCTAAGCCATTCCAAGATATTTGCATGTAAAACAAAAGAGATGTGCCACAAAGAGATTTAATCCTAACCTGTACTAAAGATCTAAGTTCCTACTGATGTCTGGGAGCCCAGATAGGCTGAAAGATCCTCCTGTTGTCTTGCTATGGCGTGTGCATTATTCCAGCTCAGTTACTGTGGCCGGAGAGCTGCAGCTCTGAGCAGAGGTCTGCTGAGCCAGCCTTGACGCTCTTGGAGATGAAACTGCAAGCAAAAACCCTGGCTCGTTTTTGGGTGGACAAGGGCCAGGCTGCCAACACTGGCATCTTGTCCATAGGGCAGCAGGTTCCAGTGGAGTTCAGATACCTTGGACCTTCCAAGGAGTGTAGGAAAATATCCAATTTGCAAGTTTCAAAGCCATTGGGAAGCAGTGAGTCAGTGGAGGGATCTGAAAAATTCTTTGTTAAAGGCTTGTTCCAGTTCTAATTAATCACATTCAATAACAATTCAATTAGTGCCATGAGTTAAAAATTACCAGGTTAGCTGCACATACTGAGATGGACACATTCAGGGCCGAGACAAAAATAGTCTGGCAGAAATGAGAGGTATTGAATAAGGCAATGATCTCCTGGGACATTTCTGGAAATTATTCATGGCTATTTTCCATGTCCTCATTCTCCAAATGCTTCTGGTATTGCTTTCCTTCTCTGACCTGGGCCCTGCAAGGCAGATCTCACACACATTTTCTCTTGCTAATGGGCAAGAGTGGAGGCTACTGGTGTGAGTGGGTGCTATAGATAGAGAGCAGACTGGAACCTCTCTCAGAAACTCAGTTTGTAAGAGAAACTCTGCTAAGAGCTCTCTGTACACACAAAAAAAGAAGTCCTGGGAAGATTAATACAGACAAAACAAAAAGCAAAAGGAATGCAATTGAATAGGACCTGTCTCCCTGAGAGCCAATGGTCCCAGCAGTTCAGCTGCCAGCCCTCAGTCTTCTGGACACCACACTCACATCTACCAATAGAAATATACTTAACATCCCTTTCACTTCTCCTATTAGCCATTTCCTCATGTATTTAATCTCCTTTAGCTTTTACAGATTTTGGATTGTGTTCACTGCTTATATTGCATCAAATAGAACAGGGTTCTAACTTGGACTATTGGGCTAGGAAAAAAGAACATCAAGTGAGAGCCATCATCCTGCACTTCATAGCATTAAAAAGTTAGTGATGTAAGTATGCTGAAAGAGCAGAGAAACTTCTATGAAGAGGAAACTAGAAGTAACAGAATAAAAATACACAGTGATACTTTTAATAAGAAAAGAAAAACTAAACAATGGAAATAATCTTCTGCAAGCTAGGTCCATAATTTACCCTGCATCTTTGAGGTGAAATGCCTTTTGATTGCTTCCTTAGTGTATCTCCATTTGGTACTTCCTTGGCAAGTCAGAATATTTACCTCTAATCTCATTTTGCATAGAAAAGTACAAATTCCAGTTGCAGTCAATCAGAACAAGATATACATTTCTGGGTAAATGATTTGGAAAGAAATTACTGAGAGCCGTTTTCCCATATGTCATTAAGTGAGACACAGCTGGGGCAGTGCTGATGATGGGGCTAAAGCACGACCTGGGTATAACTAATGAAATGGGAACTCTGAAGAGGAAGCAGTGGCAAAAATAAACCTCTAATTCAGCAGCCAGATGAGTAGTGGGAATGACTTCTTCAGCACGCAGTGTGTCTGCGGCTCCCAGCATAATAGGTGCTGACGTCCTGTTGCGTGATGATTCAAAGTCCATTCCAATAATAGGAAAAGAGTTTTCTATTAATTTCTTTGAGCTTTCCACTTGTCTTACTGAGGCAACTGTTTATGGTTCAAGCCACAGCTGCAGAGGCTCTCTCTAGGATGGATTAAAATGGATGGGCATCAACAAGCAGGAGGCTGCAGAAAGCCCCCAGGATCCCAAAGTAATTCCATCACTGTTTGCCAGTGGCACTGCTGACAAAAGTGCCCTCACAGTCTGTAAGCTGCTGCTTCTACACATGTGTTGGGGCCCTGATTGCACCAATGGCTCTTCATTGTCCTGATCAGCCTCACCTCCACCCACAGTCTTTGCTCACCAACTCAGGGATCCTATTTTGGCTCAGTCTGGGCCACTGAGCTCTGGTTTGAGCCGTGCTGTAGGACTGTGGTAGTCTGCAGTTTGGCTGTGCACTTTCCTGGCAATGAATCCCACTGATCCAGACTCTGGTGCACAGAATGACTTCTGCTTTGGCTCTGAATGTGCCTTGTTGCTGTGGATCCGCCCGAATGTGACCTATGGTTTGACTTCAAACCTGCCTCATCACCATGGACCCTCCAGTGATCTGAGTTCTCCGCTGAGCCTGGCTGCATTCTGTGGCCTGCCTTACTTGGGTGCTGTGGATGGGCTCTTGGCTGGTGAGGCCTCAGTGCTGCCAGTCAGACCTTGAAAAAGTGCTGGGCACCCTGAATACAGAAGATCTCAATGCAGTAGAATTTCCCAAATCAATTGTTTTAGCCACGGAATTGTCCAGGCAGTTTTCAGTGTGGGTAAGTGCATCAGAGATATTTACTTCAAGGGTTTCCTTTCTATTCTGACTGAAGGGGATGCAGACCTTGCTTAGCAGAAGGAGGAGTTGCAGCAGCCTGTTTTCAGCCACTGCCTCCTCCGCACACTCCTTAGCTTAGTGCAGTGCAGGAATTTGGCCCTTGACATGACCCTGCTCTCACTGAAGCCAGCCTTGGCACAGGGAGTATCAGGTCTGTGACCCTTGCAGATGTCAGTAGTAGATGAATAGGCGTGACCAAGACCCCAAAGCATGCCAAGTTTGTAAACACTTTTTGCAAAGGACTATCTTTTCAGTGCATATGGAACACCTACCTTTGTGTGGTTTTGGACATGATTCCAGGTGCTGCTGTAATGTAAATACTTACTAGAGTAACATTCAAGCTCAGTCTGCTTTTGTTTTGCTTTTCATAAGCTCACATACCAGGAATTCAGGATTTACCAATACTAGAGCATGCTCTAAAGGGGATGCTGTTGTCTCTGGCAATGTATAAAAGTGGGTGAGGTATGTTAGCAGATAGACATGGTTACTCTTGGGAATAAATAGGATTGCTTCTGTGAATGCCTTGGGAAATGTTTAACTGTCCTGCTCGTTGAAAATATTTTAATTTACTTAATCAATTAGGTTGAAATGATCTCTGAGATCATTGAGTCCAACCTTTGATCAAACACCATTATGTCAACTGGACCATGGCACTGAGTGCCACATACAGTCTTTTCTTAAACACCCTCTACCACCTTGCTGGGCAGCCCATCCCAATGTTTAATCCCCATTTTTGTGAAGAAATTCCTCCTAATGTCCAACCTGAACTTCCCCTGGTGCAGCCTGAGATTGTCCTCTTGTCCTGTTGTTGGCTGTCTGTTACCCTCACCTGGCTACACCCTCTTGTCAGGGAGTTGAGGAGAGTGATAAGGTCCCCCCTGAGCCTCCTTTTCTCCAGGCTAAACACCCCACAACTCCCTCAGCCACTCCTTGTAGGATTTGTGCTCTAGGCCCTTCATCAGCTCCAGTTCCCCTTCTCTGGCCTCGTTCCAGCACTTCAATGTCCTTTCTGAACTGAGAGGCCCAGAACTGGACACAGACCTCAAGGGGTGGCCTCACCTGTGCTGAGTCCTGCAGACATGTTGTCCAAGTTCCTAGTTCTTGAAAGAGCTGTGGGGTTTGAAAAACTAGTTTTTGTTTCAAAATCTATTTTGTCATGTGATTTAAACAAGTTATTTCAAGGGGGAAAATTCCATCAAATCAACCTATTGTGTTTTGAAACAAAAGCGGAGCCCTTGCTGTGCAAACAATAGGGGCTGCATTGCCAGCATCTCCCTTGCCTCAGCTGCAACAGACCATGCACTTTATGCTGCTCGACTGGAATCCAAACTGTGGTGTCTGAGTGTTCAGGACAAGCTGGTTAAAGTGCTGTGAGATCAGAGACAAGGCTGAGGGTTGCAGTCCTCCACGGAAGAAGGATGAACCCTGGGTTTCATGGTGGCCTGCAGGCTTTGGGAACTGATAACATGTGGGGGTCATAGCACTCTTCAGTGTGCTCCTTCAGGCACTGCTCGCACGGCCATCCCAGGGTGTGCCAGTCTTTAATTCAGCATCAAACAGACTAATATCTAAATCTGTCATATGTGACTGAGTTGCTTTGTGAGTGAGTCCATTTTTCATGAGCTGCTGCTTCATCTCTCTCTCCCTTTCCTGATGTTCTTCTGTTTCATCTTTCTGACTTCTCTTTTTCATCTTTCTGACTTCTCTTTTATTTTTCCCCTCTGGCCAGCCTGCTTAATCCTTATTTTTTGATTGAAAGTCTTTTACTGTCTGAAAGCTGAAATTGTGGAGCATATGGATACTTAATGCAGGCCACCTGTACCCATCCAGGGACTCTACACAGTCCATGAATTGTGTGCTTGACAACCTCAGTGTAAAATGTTCTGCAACCACAAACTGCAGATATGAGTCAGGCTGCTGCCAAGACATGGTGGAAACCCTAAATTGTAACGTGATTCCTTTCTGTCCTGTAAATGTTGTTTATTTGCATAAATTCAGAGAAGCCTCCTGGATTGCCTCAAAGCTGCAGCTGTTTCACTGAATTAATCTCAACCATCTCAACTGTTTTGTGCTGCAATTTTGCCAGCATCCACTGCAGGCACAACTGCAGGGCACAGCAATTTGTCACCACATGTTCTTCACACAGCACATGTAGTAGCACCCAATGGTGCACAGTGTTACTAGTGGGACAGATCCAAAAATTTTAGACCTATTTATTAAGTGCTTGGAGTTTGGTCTCACAGTAATTTTGTACACAACTTACGCAGTGGAGCTTAAACCTGCAAATACAATGCAAGCAGCAGATAGTCATAATTATGGTGTTAATAAGTGGTGTTTCATAAGTGGTCTCCTGGCAAAATGTCCTGTGTAGGCTGTTATGCAAGTCATTTCTCCTTTATTAATTGTTGCTAATTATGTTTTCACTGTGAATGATCCATTAACTGGTGTAGATTGGCAGAGCTGAACAAGAAAAAAGTATTACATTTTCTCAGAGAGTAAGTAGAAAATAACGTAATTCTTGGCTGGGTCTCTCACTGCTGCTTGCTCTCCTCAGATGTGTTCCTTATCACTCTTTATTGGCTTTCAGGCCTTGTGGGCTGTGCAGCTTGTAAAAGGAGCATGCAGGTGATATCATATGTTCCCTTTCTCTAGTGCAAGTGGTTTAAGGTCTAAATTTTTTATTCAAAGAAAAAAGCAGCCCAGCTTTTGCTATATATAAAAGCACATTATAATGATGGCCAAGATGTGACTTGAATGCTTTAACCAATAACAATGGCATCAATCATCCACTTTGAAGGTGGAGTTGCTTTCAAACCAATCTGGATGCAACCTTTCCTCGAGATACTCATGAAGGAACTGCTGCAGGTTTCTCATATAACAAGTATTTATTTTATGGAGCTTGGCTACAATTACTTATCCAGAAAGGCAGTGGCACTTGTGGGTAAAAACTTTAATTGAAGACTGATGTCTGTATAAACATATACAAGAGATGGGCCCAATTTGAATGGGTTTCAACATCCTAATAATATTCTAAAATAGCTACGGAGTAAAACAGACTCTATAAACAAATATGACAATATATTTAGATAAGCCCCAACTTTGTCTACTGAAGAGTTTAAATAATTAAAAGGGAACCCAAAGGGAGCAAGAATTTATGAAGGTGCTTGTTTGCAAAGCAAGAATATGAAACATATTGCCCTCACATCCAAGGCTCAGAGAACAAATGGGTCTTTGAAAATATGTCATGGTAAAAAGACCATGAGTAAAAGATCAGGGTTTTAACCAAGCCACCATAAACAAGAGGTGAAAATAAAGAGCCTGCAGTTCAGTTTAGCAACAGAACTGGGGAAAGAGCAGCCAGGCTGAGACTATTGAAGATGGTCAGCATTGTCACAGTAGCACACGATGAACAACACAGGGAGTGGAAAACACCCTCCCTGCCAGCGTGTGCTGACACTCCACAGGAAGAACTCTCTTGGAACATCTGCAGAGAGCACAGGGAAAATGGGCAGTGTGAAGAAAGTCTGGGAAAGCATAAGCAGAATTGAAGTGTTGTGCTGCTCTGGAGAGGAATTACAGACCCTCCCAGCGCACCTGGAGCAGCTCTGGCTCTGTATCACTCCCTGACACAGGTGTATTTCTGCAAGAGGAGTAGGGAACTCAGTTATTGCACATACCTACTGCTGTGATGTCTGTGGTTTTCTTCTTCTATCCTGCTATATTTTATTCCCTTTCATTAAACTTATGTAGTTTGCTCTTCTCGTTATTGTTTTACATTCTCAGTTAAACCCTCCAACCTTTTTCACTAAAGGCTAAAGACAGCAGAGCTTAGGGATTGATCAAAAATTGTCAAAATTCTTATAGATTCAAGAGGTGTGTCACATGCAAATATACAATTGCTTCTCCATTGGGGTGTGACTCGTGGCCACAGGGCAAGTGCTTCCCTACAAGGGTGTAGAAAAGCAGAGGACACCCAGACCTGTCCTTTGTCCTCCAGTCTGCAGGGAGAGCTGGACAAAAGCTCTGTGGGCTGACTCTTTATCTGGAAATCCAGAGGAATTTTTATGTGTATTTTAAATGGCCTTTGGGTGAAGCTGTTTGGGATGATGTATTCAAGATGGGAAGATACTGGGAAAGCTGATTATGAGCAGTGCTCTTCCACAGTGATGCAGAGAAAACTGCTCTCAGCTAAGACAAAGAATCTTTCATTTGTGCAGGTGATTACAAAAGCAGGAAGAACTAAGGACATGGAGAATCATTTCCCCTCCAGTTGTCAGGATTGGGTTGATAGTGATCAGTCTCCTCCACACCATCTCCTATCTGTGTCTATTTGGTGCATAAACATAAACTGGCAAGCTGGCTGGGACTGTAGCTCTGAATAGTGGGGCAATAGGTGCACAATCAGACCACGGCAAGATATGTGGTGAATATGTGCTGTCTCTTTTGGCCTCTGCATCAGAAATATATGCTCTGTTATTGCAAGTATTCTTCATTGAATATAGATGTACTAGCCTAGCCCCAAAGATTACAGTTTGCTGGAGGATAATGGTTTGGTAGAGATTAGATTAACTCTAGAGTGATTTTTAAAGGATATTTCTTCTCTAAGCATGATGAGGGTGCTGAACTGATTGTTAACTATTATAATATAACTAGAGTCTGAGAAAGAATTTGGTGGATAAATGCCATTTAAGATGAAGCTTTCAGTGAGATTTGCTTTGAAATACCTTGAAATGTATAATTTTTCACAGAATCACTCTTTGAGCAGCTGTTCCAGACAGCTGCTTTCTCACCCTTCCTGCACAGTAGCACATACTGCAGCCAAACCAGGGCTGCACTTGTGCAACTTGTGCATTGCATTGTGCATGTCTGTGCCCTACACTGCAGCTTGTTGTAGCAAGAGAATACACTACACTGCTCTGGCCAGAAGATGGCAATGAGAAATGAGATTTTACACTTAAATTTTTATCAAGTATTGTACTGTGATGCTGCAAGCTGATCACAGTTTATACGTCAAAGCTTTCCGGGCAGATTGGTTTTTTTAATAATTAAAAAAATTCAGCTTCACCTCTACATAGATGAGCCACCAGTGGGCTGTGTCTGAGGACATCCAGCAGGAGGGAATGTAGGTGGAATTTTAAAATCAATTTTCCCAGCTCTTTCATATCTGGTTTCCATGGGCTGCACAGTGGTTGTAAAGCCCCAAAACGTTTTAAGGACTTACACCAGATGGCTGAAGATTCACTTGAGCACTGGGGTCCCAGGGCAGCTCCCCTGGGACTTCAGCTTGACAGTGGAGCAGAGATTTGCTAGAATGTGTTGATTTCTAAAGTAGGAATATAGTTTTAACACAAGGTTCATTGCCAGAGATTCCTCAGCACCAGCGAAAATGAAGCTGGGTAGTTGCCCTCCAGGAGCTGGAGGCACAGGAGAATTATTACTCACCTGTTCCAGGGGCATGAGGGTGTTGTACCTGGTGGGGCACTGAACCTGGTGTGGCAGCTCTGGCTCCATTACGAGATATATCTCCCAGAGAGAGCACTTTGTGCTGCGTTTCTTTTGGTTTAACTGTCACCTCTAAAAAGACCTTGGTTCTTCATACAAGATAAGAATTTTGTGAGACTCTTCAAAAGATGATATTTCCCATTAAACTCTTGCTATTGTTTTTATCATGCTGACTCCTAACACCCATCAGAAGTAGCAGAGTGGAGTTGGCAGAGGCAAACTCACAGTGGTAGAAAATTTCTCTCCTCCTTTAGTTATTTCCATGATTGGCTGCAAGGCTGTGTACCCAAAAGCAGATGGGTTTTACTACTGGGGAGTAACTTAGAACTGAGCAGTTCTTCTGAATTGAGTGATTCTGAGTGAATGATTAGTTCTTTGTAACTTTCCCCTCAAACAGAAACAAAGACAATGAAGTGTCTGAAATCTTAGCACAGTCTCCTTTGCTGATCCTCAGAAAGTGTTTCCAGGAGGAAAATGGACAGCAGGAGAGTACTGAAGAAATCAGATTGGAAGAGAAGAAAAACCACCAAGGGGACAAGGTCAGAAGCTAGGGTGAGAGCCAGGTTGAGAGCTTGCCTTACTGCCTAAGCCATGTTGCTTCCCTCAGGTGATCTCTTGAGGCAGGAGCTCACACCCCACCATTTCACAGTCCTGCTGAGGTTGCTTTTCCTACACAAACTGACTGCAGCTCCTGCACCTGCTATTCTGCATCTCCTTTTTGGGGTAGGGCAGCATTTGAGGCCCTCCCTGTAGGGTAAGGGAGGAGGTTTGTGGCCTGTGTTGTGCACCATGATGGCAATTTATGGGCAAGTGATTAATTTTATCTTCCTTGTTTGCTCTCAACTCAACAGTTGTAATGAAGACTCTGCAGTGTCCTCTGCTGTTCTTTAACAACTCAACCAGGCCTCGTGTAAACAAGGAAGCAGCTAATCAAAGGCTGCTGGCGTAAATGATCAGACACAGGATAACACAATTAATGCACACGTTTCCCAGGTGCCCCATGCCCACTCTGTTTGCCTTTCCTTGGTTTTGCATTAACCTGGCACTGCCAGCCTCCTCCCTTGGGCTGATGATCACAACTCTATCATTTTATGGGACTGGCAGTATCTGAGTGCACCACTTTCTCTGCTCGCTGTCGTTTGCCAGGGCTGAGAATCACCTTTCTTTAGGGATAGTCTGTAGAGGTTATGTCCCCAGTGGGAAAACTTTAATTAAATACTCCAAATTGGTTGGTTTGTTTCATGGGACACATTCTGACACCCTAATTCATGCTTTGGGAGGGTTGACTGCAGTGGTACATGGCTGGATGCAACATGAATAGGTTCTTTCTCCCATGTCCTCCAGGCTGAATTCTGATTTTTTGGGATTACTCTGTCCCTCAATGATTGCTCAGTGCTGGGATTACAGGAGAAGATCTGTGGAGCCAAGGCAATCACTGTTTGTGGTGAAGACTCAGCCAGCAGGATGATGGATCCCAGGCAGAGGCTGAATATTTGCTGTGAAAGCTGTGCTGCCTGTCAGAGGCAAGGATGAGCATTGATCCTCTCCTGCCTGGCTCCCAGGCACCACAGACTCAGTGGTGGCAGTGGGGAAAACAGCTGCATACGAAGGTACAGTCAGGAGCTGCGTGTTTTAGGGTGTGTGTTCAAGATTGCCCTTCTCTGCAGACAAGGCTTGTCCCTTGTCCCACAAGATCTCTGACCTCGGCACATTTTAGCTGCAGGCTGTGTGGTGCTGGGCTCTTACTTTCCTGCCTTATGTAAGACTACAGTGAAGGGGCAAATCTGACCAGGGAATTTCTCTGCTAAGAAGTGCAAAATGCTGCAAACATAGGATCATTGTTAGAAAAATACCACAGAAAGGTAAAATAGTATAATTTCTGTCTTCTCGTTTTCCTGTTTTTTCCACTGCTTTTATCTGCTGTTCTCTAGTTTCAGCTGCTTTACCCTTTATACACCCTCATTCCAGCCTTTCACATGCAAACATCTTTTGGTAGGAGGTGTAGGGACTCCACTGGACTGACACAAGTCCCAGTCCAGTGGAGTAGGAGTAGCAGCAAGTAGTACTTGCTGGGTAGTCTGCTTAAAGTTGAGTCTGCAAAAGTGAGTCTCAGCTATACAGGACATGCACCTGTATGCATGAGAGAACCACCATGGGTGGATGCTTTCTTCAATTTTTTTTTGACAGAAGAGAGGTGCCAAGCAATCAAAACCCGTTTACACCATGGCAAGTAATAAATCAAGGCTCTGATATTTTAAGCAGTGGGTTGTGTAACATTCATAAAGGAAGAATAGGGGCTCTGCCAGCCATGCTGGTTATTCATCATCTTCTCCATTAGTTTAGCCAGTCTCAGGTATTCAGGTTGTTCCTTCCCTCTTTTTATTTCTTAGTAAGCATTACTTTATTTTCTAGGGAGCACAGAAATAAGAATAGAGAACGAACATAATGATGACAAATGGTTGCTTTGGCCTTCTCTGGGAAGGGTATGATAACCTTGGTCTGGTCTTTGTGTGTTCCTTCTGCCTTGCCATATGAGTTCACTGAGGTGGCCCTAGACTGGCAGAGCTCCAAACTGGCGTGTGTCTGACATTGTTCAGTGGGAACACTCTGTGCAGACCCAGGCACGCTCCTCTCCTTGGCATCAGAGGAAAGAACACAAAAGGCCTTGGTTCCAAGTTTGTTGGCTTTATCAGCACACATGGTTGCCTCCTCTGTCTTCCAAAAGCTGTTTCAACCCTAAGACCAGACCATTGGTACTATCTGGCAAATCCCTCTTCGCCTGCCAGCCACAGATAATTGGCTTCCTTGGAGCTGATGAGTGATGCTTCTCTGCTGCAAGCTGGTTATGAGCTTGGAGAAAGAGATGGACATCCATAAATCACTAATTATTATCTCTTTGTCCACCTCCTTGCTCAGCTTAAGCAGAGTTTTTGTGCAAAACTGATTCTTCCAGAGCCTTTGTCTGTGGGCATCTTGATCTTCCAGATGAGAGAAGATGCAACAGATATTACTGATTGTGAGAAGAGTTCCACTTCGAGCATAAAATGTGTCACAAATGTGTTCTACGTCAAAGCCTTTGACACAAAAATCCTTAATTTTCCATGACCAGTCCTTTTTCTTTTTCAAAAGAAGAAAAAGGTTATAATATCAGTGCTCAACATGACAGAATCACCTGTTTTCAGCTCAGCTTTAGGGAGAAGCAGTCAATCGGTAATGGCAAAAATTGTTGTTGTCAGGTTTCTCAGGTCGCTACGAGGGATGAATTACCGCGGAATTGTAGAATAATGCAGTCTGAGGAGGGGCTTGTATCCATGCTTAGCTAGTGCCTGTTAGAAACGGTGTGAGAGGAGAGGCTTCCAATTGTACAGGCTTTTTCCAGGGTTGGACCCATAGGCTGGGTGACCAACTGGCAAGTATTAAGTTGGCTGTAAGCATCTGGTGCCTCTGATCCGTGTTAATGGGGGATAGCAAGAGACAAACTATTATTCCACTCACATTAAACATTAAACATGAAAGAGTTGCATTAAAATGCCCTAGAAGGAAGGAATTACTTGTGCCTTTTTGATCAGTGGGTGTTTCTTCTAGATTTGACACTGGCATGCGTCTGACTTGGTGCACCCAGCTATGTTTTTGAACAGCAGTAGGAGTTAAATTATCCTTTCAAAAGGGAATGAACACACAGCTGAGGTTAATGCAGAAACATCAACAAATGGCTGTGCTCTGAGATGCCTGGGGAATAGCTGCAATTTCTGGATTCTGCTCCCAAATGTATTTGGATGAAGGTAGAAAGAGCCAGGATAAAAGCAAAAATACATAGTCCTATTTTATAGGTGAAAAAGGAAAGTGGTGGATCATACTCCAGCTAATGTTGGCTAGTCTGAGGCTGGTGAGTGCTGATGGATCTTTACCTGCAGGTAGACAGTACATGAAGACCTGGCTAATCAGGTGTGGATTTAGAACCATTGAAATATTGAAAATCTGAAGGCAGGGAGAGACATACAGAGGTTCTCTGCTCCAAATTTCAGCTCAAAGCAGTAACTTCAAAGTTGAATTGGGTTGCTCAGGGCCTTGTTGTCCAGCCACTTGCTGATTATGTCCAAGGATGTACATCAGCTACCTAAATCCTTGCTTTTATTGTGAGCAATTTTGTCTTTTTCTAGAAGTGTATGTACCCTTAGTTGTGTCTGCTTAGCATACAGAGATCAGAAAGACAAAAGCCAACAAAAATATCTCTGAGGGTTTCTTAAAAGGGACTTAAAATCACTCAGGAAAGAAAAGATCAATAAGCAAATGCTGATGCTCAGATGTGCTTCAGCTTCAGGGCAAGTAAGAATCAAAGGAGAAAATATCTTTCTCTTGTAGCTAAATAAAAAAAGAGCTTAAGAAACCAAGAAAACTAAAGTAAAATATTCAAATGCCTCTCACAATTCAGTGCTGTTTTTCCTCCATGAGCATTACTTAGCTCCTTGCTTCCCTGTCTCTTGGCTTCCTGTTGCCTTAGAGTCAGAGAAGAGAGGTCTTAGGGAAGCACTCGAATTCCATTCTCCACTTCAGGGCCTGCCAGGGAAGGCAATGGGCTTCCAGCTGCCCTGGACAAGCCTGGTTTGCCGACCCCGTGGGCTAGTGGCCAGTACATTTTCTTTGTTCCTTGTAGCCTCCGTTGGGATGCAAAGAGAGTGCCAGCCATGGATTTCATTAATTCCACCATCAGTAGGTCTGAATTCATTGCCACTAATACAATGCCTTTTTTCTGTGTGCTGTGCCAGGGGTATTTTTTTTTGACACCATGTGTGACCTCCTGTTATTTCTCAACAAATGTTGGCAGGCACAGCACAGCTGGCAGAGCAAAGCAGCACAGTGTGTCACAAACTGCTGAGTGCATCCATGCTGAAATGAACAGCCAATTCCAGAGTGCACTGAAAATTAAATCAATAAGAAAGAAAAACATGCCACTATTGCTCCCCTTTACTCCAGCTTTGACTGCTGCTTCCCATTGCACATGTTACTCTTCTGACTTGGACTAAGGCAATAGCCAGTAAAAGGTTATCACAGAGTTTCACAGTTATACTTTTATCTGTTCTATCCTTCTAACACTTCCCCAGACTTGTGTAAAATAGGTGCTTCTAAACTATTCACAAGCAATTTAGTAACGAATTCCTTCCTCTGAGCTGATATTCAGATTCTGCTTTTTGATTTTACAGGAGACCTTGACCCGTTTAGATATTACAAATAATAATTACAGTAAATGTTCACTGTTTCCAGCAGTGGATAACCCACTTTTCCCATCTTCCTTTCTTCTTTGGGGTTCTGTGCCTCTCCTGTGTTGCTGTGGAAGAGGAGGGCAGGGTAAGTGCTGCAGTTGGTTGTAGGCAGCCTGAGCTTTGCTGGCGATAGAAGAGCTTTAAGTGATGGCTTAAATTGCTCAGGTGCAGGACAGAGGACAGGGTGGTGCTACAGAACATGACTGCTGGGGATACTGGATTTGCTTTGCAATTAATAAATGACTTTCCTGCTCTAAGGAGCAGCTGTGCCATCCTAGGAACTTGCCCCGCCCCAACTATCCTGCAGCCAGCCCCAGATGCTCTGTCTGCCTCTCTGCTCAAGCCACAAAAGAGGGCTCAGACCCTGCTGCCAGCCCAGGGCTCAGGCTGCTGGGGGTCACCCAACCCTAAAGCTCTTCAGCTCAGGGTGGTTCATGGGTTCAGCCCTGTCCCTCGGGGTGAGTAACACACAAACACATTTGGGTTCCTGTCTTACGACAGGATTTTATTGAGCAGCTGTCATGGCACATTTAATCTGACCCATTTTAGGATGACCATGGTAGGAGGCAAGTGTTCATGGAGCAGGTTTCTGCTGGGACACCCTGTGCACTCTATCAGAGCCATGTGTATAATTTTCTGTGCTCAGTATGGCACACTGGCCTGGAGAGTAGGGGTGCATGTTCCCTGCCAACAGGCCTCTCAAGATGGCAAGGCAGAAAGAAATAGCTTCAATACAACTATCCTGCAAGCCTGGTTCTTCAGTGGATTGTCATTTTTTTGGCACTGAGGAGAGCATTTTAAGCTGATGAGAAAATGCAATAGACTGATTTACTTGGATGCTTTCAATGTTTCTTTGACTTTAGCCAGGGGAGCCCATAAGGGGGGTAGAGAAAACCAAAATATAATGCTGCACAAGGCTCGTTTGTATGCACTGGGGCTTGCAGACACCCACTGCACTTGTACCTGCCTGTGGGCCGAGTGGAAAAGGAGGGCAGACAATTCCCCAGAGTGAATTTTTGCTCTTGCTCAGATTAACAATCACTGTCATCAGCCCCAGGTGAGGCCAAGCAGCTTGGAAAAGCTGAGAAAAGTGTGTGTAGCTTATACCTGCTCTCTCTGCAGTCACAGTGTCTTGCAGAATTTCCGATTGTTGTTGGCCCTCTGCCTCACCCTCCTCTGTGGCACTGGGCCCCCCAAGTGGCACTGGAGAGATAAAGTGTCCTGAGAGCAAGAGGATAAACCTTAAGTCTAAAAGGATAAACCCCTTTCTTGTCTTTTTGTGAGCAAATCTTGCCTTTCTCTCTGCTAAAGAACCCATTCCAGAGCAAACAAAAGCTAAGCAGAGACCCTAAGTGAGGTGACCCAGGGCAATGATATCTTGTCAACAGGAGCATCCCATGCTTTTCCAGTGGAAGTATCTCATTCCTACTCTATTTTCTCAAATTGGCTGGTCCCTTGTCTCCTTGATACCCCTTTAAAAACTGCAGAAGGGGTCTGTAAGCCACTTGGGTGACACTAACCTCTGACTGAAGTGTTTTGATGGCAGAGGATGGGACAGGCAGAAATGAGGACGTGAGGATCAACAAGTCCTGACAAACAAGCAGTAGTATTGGTGGCTCTTAGAAATGAGGGAGTGTGACCCATCCTTGTGGCCCCAGGGCTGGCACCAAACCTTGTACAACAGAAAGCCAATGAGAGGGAATTGCAGTGGGAGTGTGCAGGAGAATGGCGACAGTGAATCAGTCCCTGGTAGCTGCTGCTAAAGCACGAGCACGTGTTTGCAGTTTTCTCATAGAAAAAGCCAAGTCCCAGAAGACTTTCAATTTGTAGTGCATTGAGGGAGCTCATGTCCCTCTTGTGATTATTGGGAGCCCAGTGTTGCATCTCTGAGCAGTGACACACAGCAGGGCTGTTTCTGTGGCAGCTCCTGGACTTTCGTTATAGCACAGAAACCTGGATCAGCCCTTGGATAAGGACTGACTGGCCTTGTGTTCCATCACGCTGCTGCCTCTAATTATACTCAGTCCTATCTGATTAAATGAGACTGGAATTTACTGGCTACTCATTTTCTCTGCTGCTTGTGTCATTAATATCCAGGGGCTCAAACTCAAGAGCACCTTGTATGTTTCTGGTCACATCTTCTGGAAAATTAGTCCAAAGGTTGGGTGTTGGCAACTTCTCCCTTCTTGGATGATACAGTAAAAATGCCTGGAAGTGCTTCAGGTTTCTGGAGTTGTGGTACTGTAGTCTTACCTCTATGAATTCCGGACTAAATTAGGACTTGCCTTACAGGAAATTTTAGGTAATGTCTGCCTGTATTCACAGCTCAGTAATTTACTTGGGTGTAGCCCAGTAGTCTGAATAGCCTGTGATTTACTGCCACCAGTGAAATGAAACAGAATCACTTTCTCTGATTTATATTCTCTATTGTAGTTAAATATTTACACAGTATCAAGATCTTAGTAATTGAATGGCTTACAGATAGGCAGCAAATGTTTATATACCTCTGAAATGGCCACAAGGCCACTGAGGTAATGATATTTCATTCTGATAAAAGGTCTTTTACTAAGAAGAAACTTAAAGCTCTCTCAGCTCCATTTTGTTCTCAGAGGTTGGACTAAGTCATGCTGATTTCATTGGGTTACTGCAATTCTTATAGACTGTAAAAATGACACAGTTCAGAAAAAACACTTTTGTTGAAATGAAACAGTTGTAGTGGAGTAATACGGCATCTTTCACCCAGCAGTGTTGTTGATTTCTTCAGCTAAGGAGGCAAGAAAAATTACCAGGCTAATATCGCTCTCTGAAGGAAACTGAAGCTGGCAGGTTTGAACAATACCTGCCAGTATTAAACCAGTGTTTCACCATTCACTTGCAGAAAGGTATCACTAAATATTTCATGACTCTAATGTAAACAAAATTTTCCTGCTTCCTGAAGCAAGAAGGGATCCCATCACTCCTACTTGTTCTGTTTGAATGTATCTCCAAGTGAGGGAACTGGAATTCAAAGCAGGTGAAATAATTACAGCTGAGTTTGAGTACTGCTGAGCTGATCTTTGCTTTACAGTAACATTCAGACCTCGGGAATGAGCTGACCTGGATCATACTGTTGGTGAAGATTTTGTCTAGACCTGGACAAGAATGTGTATTTCTTAGAAAGAGGAGTTGCTTGTGTCTTGGAACTGTGTGGCTTTATAACCAAAAGAGATGTCAACTTTTTTAAAACCAGAGTCTGCAAAGAGGCTTTCTATCAGCAGAGATTTTGCTTTCTTTAATCGTCGTTTGACATTGTGAGATAATTTTGAGCTCGTAGATTTCAAATTGGACTAAAAAAAAAAAAAAAAGAGAAAAAAGTAGGAGAGCAGCAGAAAGGTAGTCCTTACTATATTCTGTGTCTTGATTACTGAAAATCATTTTAGCAGCTGTCGTTCATGGAATTCCAGAGTGGATGTTGGAGAAAAACAAGAAACAACATATATATATATATATCTTTTAGGTCCTACTTATAAGCGTAATTTGGAAAAATCTTTTCGAATGAGGGAGGCTGTTGGGGATCCTAGTCTGAGAGAAGGAGAACAGAATTTACTACAGTGATTAACATTTTTGATACGATTTTCCATATAATGGAGACCATATTCCTACCTGCATAGTCTAAATAATCCTAGAACATAGAGTGATGATTATTTTAGTTCAGTAGTAACAAATATTTCTGTAGAATCAAGCTTTATATCTGGGGCTTGATACTCAATCAAACATGCAGGGATTTCTTGGTTTCTCTGTCCCAGTTGGGAGACAGTTGATAATGTCTTCATTCTGTATCTGGGATAAAATACAGTTCATAACACTGGTAAGGGAGAGCTTTCCAGCTGACACTTGCTCTTCATGCAGTGATATGGAGTGGGATGCTCTGAAATTACCCAGCTGCCACACAGCCTGCCAGAGGAGCCCAAGGCTGTTTGTACCTGTAAAGTGTCGCTTATATTTACCAAGGACGTAGCCCCGCGAAGGTGGTATTTCTCCCTGGGTCCTTGACTCCAGTCATGTTGTCAGGTAAAGATTACCTCGAGATCTAAGCAAGCTCATTTTTCTAACCAATGCCATCCCGTGCAGCAGTAGCTCTGGGTAAGGGGACAGGGCTGTCCCAGCTGTGGCACCACGCTGGGGTGGGATATCGCAGGTGTCTCTTGGTGAGACCCTGGCTCGCCCCGATGCTCTCGCACCCCGTGCGAGCAGCGCTGCGGGGCCGAGCGGCGCGGCCGCTTCAGCACCTTGGCCAGGGCCGCGGCTCCGGGTGGGTCGTGCCGGGAGCCGGCAGGGGCTCGGGGGGCACTGAGACCCCCAGATGGGACAGCCTGGGCCCACAGCGGGAATCACCGTCACTCCACACCTCTGGGTGTAACCTCGGCTGTGCGGCTGCTGCTTTCTACGCAGCTGGACTCGCGTGGCACATCTGGGATGCTGACAGCACATCTGGGACGCTGACAGCACATCTGGGGCACTGGCAGCACGTGTGTGCTCTCTCATGGGCTGTTAGGCCCCCGTTCTGCGCATCTGGAAGCTGGCATTCCTGGCCTGCATTCCAGCTCATTAATGACATTGTTTGTGCCCCTGAGAGCAACACAGAACTCCCAGTTCCTGACTGTGCGTTCTGTGATCACCAACAGGGAATAATATCCTGGTGGAAGATGTTATATATGCAAACACTGTTTGGTAAATGAATATTTAGAGTGATCCTTGACTAGTAGCAGCTTTGGAGGTGACAGGTGTTGGGAGTTTCAGCTAACCATACCAGTACTACAGTCACACTTCGAGTGGGATTTTTTTAAAGTACATTAGGGAAAATGGGGATCTCAGACCTCCCAGCTCTTCATGCTCATACTGATTTTTATAACCTGTTCCTTGTGAACTATTATTATACTGATTACCTCGGGCTGCACTGAGTTTAAGTATTCAGCCTTGAAATAACTCAGTGATGCACAACTAATGAAGAAGAGGAATGACTGGAGAGATGGCATTTTAGGTGAATCACAGCTCATTCCACAAATTATTTATAGAGTGCTCTCTCGTTATGACAGGATGTCAGCTACCCGGCAACAGGCCAGAGTGTTTATGAATCATCTCATAGACTTAGTATGGCTTCTAGATGAGGGCAAAAGAGATTAAGGAAGGCTCACTTTGTATCTTTTCATAAGCAATAAGCAATCTCCATTCCAGTGAAAAATCTCTCTGGTCCCAGCTGGCGCATGGTTACCAATAAACCTCCCTATGATCAGAAGGGAAAGTTAATAACTAACACAGCTTTTCTTTGTTGTCAAGCAGAGCTGAGTAGAGGTTTGAATTCTTTAATCAGGCTTTTCTTTCTCATCTCCAGCCTCTTTATGTGACACCTCAGTGCCATTCTGCAATTCATCATTACAGAGTCCAAATCAGGAGTACTCAGAGTACTACAATGAATTGGGTTGTCCCGAATCAGGATGTTCAGCTGCCTAGGAAGGTAAAAGTCTATTAAGTGAGAGTGCCAGATGCTGCAAAAACAACAGACAAAAAGCACAATATTTCCCTCTGTCCTTGCTGTTTGAGTAGCATGGCATCCTTTTCTGAGTCAAAGCAATAATAGATGACTGCAATATGCTGTGCAAGCCCAGGCTGAAATGAGCACACCTGTGGCTGTCAATATATTTAGGTCTGGCACCATAAAAACATGGCATGTCCTCATGTGGACGCTTGCGATTGCAGGAAATAAAGGTCCCTTTCAGTCCTCTGAGGAGAGGTGTAGGTGCCAGGTGGATGCTGTGCCATGTGAGCAACAGCTGCATGGTTTAATGGGTGCTAAAGTGGGCAGAAAGAATTGCATCAATTGGATGTTAAGTTTTATTAGACATAACTTAGTGACACTGGTAAAATTGACATTTACATATTATCATGGCCTTTTTAAATCACAAAAATCATGAATATCAACATATTAAGTGTTAAATTAACTTCCATTTCTGTTAGTGTACCTTTCTAGAAACACAGATTATTTTAAACTATGCAGCTGCACGTTACATTCACATTATAAAGCAAACAAACTTCAAATAAAAAAATAAAACAAATTATGTTAATACAAGATGAATATTTACAGACAAGGAAGTACAGTGCTGCTCAAAGGGCCCATGTCCATTCAAGTCATAGTTCCCCATCCCGAAATTTTATGGGCCTAGTACTGATACTTGGTGAGAGGGAACTTCTCAGTTTGCAGCAGCAAGAGTTGTGTTTTTTTGTTAAATAGCTATGAACTGGTGCAGTGGTGGACTCCACAGAATGCAAAGCACAGAAATTAAGTGTAATAGAGGCAGTATCAGAACCCAGAACTTTTGCCTCCTGGTTCTCTTTTCCAACTGGCTGTTTTTTTTGAAATTAGAAATACAGTACCAAGCTAAAACCTGTCTCTGCTATCTCCTGGCTACCTAATCGTGATGGTTGAGTGAAGAACTGAATTTTGTTCCCACTTTTTGCTTTCATTGCCATTGATCTCTAGCTATCTCTGGGATGTAGGAATGTGTCACAGGCTTCCCTTGGCTTTACCTCACACATTCCATGAGCAGCAGGGTGGCTTTGACTCTGTTTCACCCACAGGGAATGGATACAGAAGGACAAACAGGGAGGATCAGGCGCACAACAAGACCGAACACCCATTTCAAAGCTCCATCTATGCTTCGTACAGCTAAGACCTTTTCCCCTACATCTTTACAGGCCAAAGAACTGCACCACATTAATGCAGCTTCACTGCTTCCATGCCCAAGGAAATCGTGGGCACGCAGTAGGTTAAATCAACGTATCAACCCAGTCAGTAACTGTCCTCACATCCCATCCCATGACAGTAATTTGCCACGAGATGCCTTCAGCCTCTTACTCATTTTCCACACCTATTATGTCTGTAGGAAGGCAGGATTTTCAGAGGAAGCAGGCAGTTTAGAGTGAGGTATGCTGAGCAATGGATTTCTTTTGACAATAGGAGCAATATTTATCTAAAGGAATGGTTTGGTCACTGGGCTGACTTGCTTTCTGTGGGTTGGTGCTAGACACAGCTTGTTTCTATTATTCTTCGTGTAACTCAGGAAATACTGCTTCATACGGTCATGTCAGGGTAAAACAAATCACTCTTATTTATTTGTTAAAATGCTTCGGGAATTCTTCTGTTTCTTTTCCAGCATGTTCCCTCTGCTCCAGTGCCCAACAGCATCATTACCACAGAGAACTTTGCTCAAGCATTTGTCTACACCAGAATTTTAAGTTTGCATGTGCAAGTCAGGAACACCCATCAGTTGACAGGAGAGGCACCATGGGATTCTCTACCCAAATGAACTCCAGTAAAGTCAGGCTCAGAAAAAATCTCTGACAGGACTCAGCTCCTTCATACAGTGTAAAATTCAGGAACCCACAGGAAAAGAAGAGGATTCATTCAAGTAAATTATTCCCTCAGATTCATAATTTATTTTCTATGAGAAAATGGGACAGTCACTCCTGTCCAAAAGGCTGGCAAAGGCTCAAGCATCAGTTTTTTCCTACTGAAACCCTACTTCAGGGTTGTACCAAAGAGCTGACAATTTTGTTCTGGCTCTCTGCAGAAGTTCTCCACGCAGTGATATAAAAATGTGGGAAAGAAAATGTCAGGCAAATTGAAAGTTTTTCTTTCTTCAGAGAAAAAATCCCCTGATTTAAGATTTGTTGGTAGGATAGAAGTACTTATTAGTGCTGCTGACTCCATAGAATTGAAATTCATACATAATAGCATTCTATAGTGTTAGAAAACATAGATGTTTCTCTACTTCTGTTTTACAGCTGCTTTGAGAGAGGTGGCATCTACATCTGTGTTGGGTGCAGTCCTCTGGTCACACTGTCTATTCCCAGCTTGCTGTTCATCCCCCACATCACCCATAGCAGGGGTTCCTATTACACACTCAGGCTAAGTTCAGGCATTTTCTACACTACCACAAACACCAATAAAATCTCCAGGTACAGGAGTATTTTCTTCAATGCTCTCTTATATAGCAGGGCCAGGGGAGAATAATAGAAAAGAAATGCATTGAGAAAAAAATATGAGTTGTTTGTAGGACAGGATTTTTCTTCTGCTTTCACTGAAAAGCATAAAAGTGCTACAGAAACTGCTTTTTTCTGACCAGTCTTCATCAATTGGCCTCACTTTTATGGACTACAACAAGCCCCCCAAACAAACATCTGTATTTATTCCATGAGCATTGTTTGGTTTGGGTTTGTTGGGTTTTATTGAGGTGTTTTTGTGGTTTTCTTTTGCAGTGGTTGTTGTGTGGGTTTGTGGTTGGTGTTTTTTAAGTTTGGTTGGCTTTTTAATCCAGTGAAATAATGCCTGCAATCAATGCTTTCAAATTGCCTATTCTGGAAGTCTGCCACAGTTACTTTAAAGTAACTACACAGAAATACAGTTTGTTTATTTAAAGTCCTTTGGGAAATCATTATTGCTCCTGATGGAGTGTCTCAAATATTACAGTTCTAAGGCACAATGGACTATTAGGAGATATTTTTATCCTCTTAAAAAAAATAAATAGAGGAATATCCAGTTTTCTATAGGAAAATAAGACACTGGAAGAAAATCCTTGATTTTGGTTATTTTTACTTAAGTCCTTCTTCAATGTCACTGGCACCATTCCAAAAGCAAGAATAACCAAGTCAATCCATTTTGAATACTTAGGCATCAAACTACTGTAGAACAGAAGACAAAGGTAACAGAAAACAGTACTGGCAAGCTTCCTTCATGTCCATTGACTTCATATCATGATATCACTCATATCATTAGTAGCTTTACTAAAAGTCAAGTCCTGTGCAGTGCTACAGCACCTTCTCTCAGAGAGTTTTAAAGTATTCTCAGAGTAATGCTGGTCTTACCCTCAGCCCTCCAGTCTGGCAGGAGCTGGCATTGAAGGCTGTGGTTCCCAAAGACCCACTCCAACCACTAAGTGATATTGCCTCCCCAAATGTAAATTCCCTTTACTGACAGACAAAACACCTTTAAAACATACTAGTAAACACATCAGTCTCTTAGGAAGGTCCTTAGGAAGGTCCCCTGCACTTGGAATCACTTGTGACTGAGCAGCCTCCAGGCATTACAAGAAAATCCTGGTTTTATTTTGAGGAATCACCAAAGAATGTGACAGCACCATGGAACTGCAGGCAGGTCAGGCTTGTGCAGTACATAAGGCAGCCATGGGTACTTGTTAAATCCAAAGCAATCTGTGTAGTCAAGAGTGATATAAATCACTTAGAAACTGCTGATCCTCAGCCTCCTACCTATGTCTCCTTTGTTATCTGTGGATAACTGTGAGAGAGATGTATTCCCAAAGTGCTTTCCAGTTTGGTGCATGTGGAAGTGATCATCAAAGCTGAAAGCCCTCCAGCCTGGAAACTGCCAGAAACAAGGAAGAGCTGATGATAAAAGTCCAGGAAACAAGTAAAAGCAGATATCTCAACACAGGCACAAAAGAAAGGAATCCAGTTTGTACGTCAGGGGCAGATAATTGTCAAAGTGCAATCTGGAGTCACATCTGTGAAAATCTGTGAGGGAATGAGGAGTAAGGTTAGTGACAGAGCAGCATTTAAAGAAGCCCAAAAGGGCCCATTTTTTCTGCCTGAACCTGTCTCATGCACAAGGTGAAGTGTGACTCCTACATCCACTATGGCTGACCCTTGATCCAGATGGATCATTCAGCCTGCTTGGGCACCCAGGTGAATCTCCATCCCCCGTCGTCGTCCCTGCGCACAAAGGCCTGTCCTTGGTGGAAGCTGTGTGTTCTCACATTGCGGTGCGGACTCAGGGATGTTGTGAAGGCCACTTCTGTTTTGTTGGGTGACAAATCACCAGTCAAATAAGGCAGCTCATAGGCTGGGAGGGAAGAAACGCTTGGCACTGGTGAGGAGAGGCATGGCACTGAAGAAAATTGGGGAGGGAAGGGAGAGTCCTCGCTGCATGGCTGGGTGCTGCTGCTGGCTGGAGGCACATGGCTGAAGCTAAACACTGGTGCTGCCCCTTCCCTGTGCTCATAGCCCATTGCTCCCCCAGGGCTCAGGCAGTACATGTCTTTTCCAAGGTCTGGGGACAAGGCACTGTAGTTAGCTGAAGCTTCATCAATGGTGTTCACATCTTTTAATCCTAAGGTCTGCAAGACCCAGCTGTCCACAGCAGGGCTGGCTTGCTCTTCACAGGCAGTGAATTCGTTGAAGAGGTTCCTTCTAGCTTTGGAAGCATGAGGAGTTTCTTGAGGGACAAAGCAGTGGTCCTCTTTTAATCTCCTCTTGGTACTTCTGAGGATAGCACAGGTTTTTTGCCCATGGCCAGACAGTAGTTTCTATTAAAAAAACCCAAAATAAAAAGGTGGAGACAGATGATTAAAATTTGAATTTCTAGATACCTGAAAGCAACTTGTTTCTGACTTCAGATGCACAAGATGGTTCCTACTGTCCTTAAAAAGATACTTTTTTTTTTCCACTTTCTGCTTAAACATATGGGTATGACCAACTATTTTGTATCTTTACAGCATCTGCAACAACCCTGCCCCTGAAAGAATGTGGCCATGTCAATAAGGCCAGAGCTTTGATGGCATTCCCAGCGCCACACTCCCACCTGGATCTGTGCCAGCACTTGGCGGGTGAGCAGGGCATGGAGGGCAAAGTGGCAGCCTGACAAAGAGGGAGAATGCAAAGGTAACTCATGCTGGGACAGTGGTAATCCCGACCAGGCAGTGCTCAGAGCAGCAGCCTGAGTGGCACTGCATTTATCAGTTCACCTCATTTATCATTATCACAGGACAAGGGCCCTTCAGACATCCAGGGATGGCCAAAGGAAGGCAAGAATAGACAAGGAAGCTCCCCACCATGTCAGAAATTCACTGCTCAGACACGTCCCATGGCAGTTCCACACCTGACCCTTCTCCACATGACACAGGGGGTGGCCGTGTCTCCCTGCTGTGCCCAGAGGAGAAGACCTTTTCTACTGTCAGGAGCCAGGGCTGGCCATGAGAGGGAGGACATGGCACACTATCAACTCATCAAGAGGGTGGAAAAGGAAAGTCTCCTATGCTCTACAGTCTTTTTTACCTCATGCCCAATCCACAGAGTTGAGCAATTAATCAATAGTTCAGTTTCATGGGCGAGGCTGGAATAGCAAAAAATGTCTTTAAGCTGACATGAAACAATTGTTTTCTTTATTTTCTTTAAGATGAGATACAAAGAATTCTAATTAAAAATAAAAACACCCTTCACACTCAGTTTAAGAGAATGTTTCACCCAATCTTAAACATTTAATTTTGTATTTCACCATTAAAAAAACTCCACACAGCTTTTTAATTAATAAACTGGAAAAAAGTAAATCCTTATCAAAGGGATAGTTGACAAAACAGACATTCAAAAAATACATATTCAAATTTCAACTTTTTACTGAAAAAAAAAGCGTTAGAGGGAATAATTTTACCTTGACTATATAATCTTAACTTACTTATAGCTAATTAATAAATTAATTATTCCAGGTGCTACCCTGTTGCCAAAGTTGGAACTTGACAGGATATCATTCCTGGGGGAAACTGTCACCTTTGTGAATCTAAATGTGAGCATGAATTCCACTGCAGGTTGTCTACACTCTCAGATTTTCCATGTATTTTACTGGCCTGTACCTAAGCAACCTGTTCCTTCTGTACACGTCTATATGACAGGTTTGAACACAATACCTTGGCTTTTTCTTCTAAACACTTAATCAGGGCAGAATTCAGGTATTGTCGGAGGTTATTATTTTCTTCATGTAACCTAGCAAGTTCCTCTTCCTTCTGAAGCAAAGTGTCTTGAAGCTGTGGAATAGAGATATTGATGAATAGATGTTGACTCTGTAACTTAATAGCAATTGCCCTATGGTACAAGCTGCTTGGATTTGGTGATCTGGGTGTTTGCTTTGTGAGCTCAACCCACCCCCTCCAGCCTCTTGCCTCTGTAAATCTAAGCAGCATGGCTGTTCAGTTTTCCCTTTTGACTTCCTTAAATCTTTAGTGAGTGTTTGAGAAGATTACTCTGAGAAAACTTGCAACTGCAGAATAGTAACAGAAAAGAATTACAGGTAGTCCTGTGAGCAGCCAGAAATGGTCACGGGCATGACAGCAGCTTCAGGATCTCCTCCTGAGCTGCAGTAAACATCCCTTTGCACTGCTCCTTCCCATTTATAGTTGGCTGGTGCAAAAAAAGAGGAGGAGTTGCAAACTAACAACTTATGGGGGTAGAGTGCAGAAGGAAGTTGCAGTTGCCATCCTTTATGATACAGCAGTACTCGGTGATCTCTTAAATTCTGGACCCTACTGTGCCAGTCCTGGCATATACATATACAGAATTGAGATAATCCCTGGTCTCAAAAGCTTAACAGGAATGGCAGACATCTAACACTTTTCCATGAGAAATCGAAGTGTTTACAGGTATATTTTTGCCTCCTGATCATAGCACTGGAGACTTCTTTAGGAGGACAAAGAATCTTCTGCTAAGGACCACAGGCATCTGCTGAGCACAGGCTCAGTCAAGAACAGATTTAAATGATTAAGGCAGAGCCAAAAAAAGAAGTACAGTGACATCTGGAACTACGGTTTGATTCCAGGGACCTTTAAGTTAATATCTGAATTTTCATTGACTTCACTGTGCCAAAACATCATTCCAAGTACTTGATCAGAGTCATCAATCTGGAGTTGCTTCATCTCAGACAGTTCAGAGTTTCTCGTGTCATTTGTTGAGATTTACAAAAAAATAAAAAAGGAAAGATAAGAGAAAATAAAGTAATAAGGAAATCCTGCTGATCAAAATGGTTGATCCTCCATGTAATTAGGCAATTCTGGTGGAATCATTTCCCATGAAGTTAAACCTTGTGGAATCAGGAGGACACACACTGTATTTTTAGCCCACAGCATCATCAGAGCCTGAGGGATGCTCTGTTCATGCACCTCGTTTTCTGTAGTGCCAAGGCTACTGGTGCAATATGATGTAAGAGGGGAGGAATGGAGGGGAACCCCACCAGAGTTGTTCCAACTTCACAGAACAACATGGGGAAGATAAATACTTCAAGCAAGGAACACGTTTTCTTTCACTTCCGACATCTGTGTCAGCGAGAAGGAGACATGCCATAAGCCAACCCAGACCGTGCCACACGTGAAACAAAGCTCGGGAGCCTCGTGGGGTGAAGCTGAGGTTGCTGGGAGGCGCGGAGCCTTTACCTGCTTGTTTCTGTAGAGCTGGGAGGACAGCTGGTCTCCCTGCCACACCGCGTCCTGGGCACCGAGCTGCGGGCTGCAGAACTGCCCTGGGGACCAGAGCGAGGGTTAGCCGGGTCCCGTAGCGCT